>VDFB02083838.1:0-67557 GCA_007258455.2 Sequoia sempervirens
TTAAGAACACTTAGGTAGTTGTATCATTCAAACATATGCCTTATGTCTTAAGCATTTTATTGACACTCAACTAGTTTAGTTTAAGATATATCCTATCTATTATCTTAATTTTATTTTATTTATCTTCCACCTATCATACTAGATAATATTTAGTTAACTTCCACCTAATATACTAGTTCAACAATAGTTAGGTTTCACCTATCATGCAAAATTATATTTAGTTAACATCCATCCTTCATGCATTGAATAGCCTCACTTTTACTACATATAATAATGGGCTCATTTTTATTATGTAACTAATGTAAGCATTATAATTAATCATTCATTAAATTAATGAAGCTAGATACATATTATTTATCCATGTTCTTATTATCTTGCATCATAAATCTAGGTACAAGGTTATGCCACTTTACTATATATATTTTCCTTGTGCTTTGTCCTATTTTCATTTTTCTTTGACCTATTTAGACACCCATAAAGTTATATCTAGGTTTTCATTTTTCTTCTTCCTATTTGGGCACACACAACTTTGATAATTCAAGAGTTTAAGGCTTCCCTAATCCACATAATAGTCCATTTTATCACTAGGATAGTCATAATAGTGTAGCTTAGAATGATCAAGATAGTTGGGGTATAGAACAAGGACTCCCCTAGCACTCACCCACCCACCCTGACATGTTCACATAATTGATTTAGCCCCATGATGCACAAAATGAAAATTATGCTTGCCTAGAACTTTTCACTGAACACATTTGACACTTTTTGTAACTTCTAAAATATTTTCTCTATGGTCAAAAGGCTTGGAGGTTTAAAAAAAAAGAGAGGTTATTATGGAGGGACCCTACACATACCTATGGGTTTAGACAAAATATCTATAGGTTTCATAGATTCTAAGAAACAAATCATCATAGTTTGGTAATTTTTTACACTTAGGGATCTTAAGAGATTGCATTTGAATAGTATAGCATAAAATGTTTAGGATAGTTGGGGTGTGAAATAGGACCTTTCCTAGAATTCACCTACTCACTCATATGTTTTGGTGTTGTTTGTTTGGCCCCATGATGCACAAAACAAAAAATATGTTTTTCTACAACTTTTCACTAAATGCAACTGATGCTTTTTAAAACATTTGAAAAATTATCACCACGATCAAATGAATTGGAGATTTAAAAAATTGAGGGATGTTATTATGGAGGGACTATACATGACCTAGTAGGTATTTTAGATGGAATTTTCATAGGTACCATAGGTTTTGAGAACTCAACAAAGTATTAGAAAGCATGACATGTCTTCATCACAAGATGTTCAAATATGATCAACACTTGATGCACTATAAATAATATGTGGCCATGATGAAAGCTTGATGTATATTGAGTAACACTTGATGCAATGAAGGACTCGTTATGATATCAAGTAAAACTTGATTCATGTATATTTTATTTACCTAGTTAAGTGATACTTAACCAATATAATGTTTTATGGTTGACCAAGTGACACTCAATTGTGCATTGATAAAATATGATTTTTCAAGTATTACTTGATGCATGCATCAGTATTTGATGCAAAAATCCTAAATCAATGCACTTATCACTAGGAATGGTACACTATGTAGCACATGAACTATGTTGACAAGGTGGCATACCGAAAACATAGAAAGACAAAGAGAATGTACCTTAATATTTAGGAATGGAGTTGACCAATTGCACAATTATTATTTCTTCATTTTTGGCTTCACACACCTTCAAAATTATAACTTTTTAACAACTTTTTTCATATTCAATGTTCAATTTTATATCAATATAATAGAATTAGTAAAAAATGTGAAAATAATGATTCTATATTATCAAATTCAAACACCAAATAATAATTAACATTCCAACATTAAAACTTGAAAATATTAGCTCATAGAACCAAATTAAACCTAAAAGCATACAATTTACTTCTTCTATAGTGATAAAACAAATAAAGGCGGTGAAATATGCTAACAATTCAATCAAGATATATCCTCAACACCATGAAAAAAAGTATTTATTTTTCAAATAATGTGTAGAATTCAAAAAAGAAATGAGCATGTAAGTTATAAATAACAGAGACCTCATATTTTTTTTAATAATTTTTGTTTGTCCTTAAAATGTGAGTTTGTTATAGCATTGTTGCACTATAACATGCATGGAGTCCAATTCCAACAAGAAGAGTTGGGGAAAACTAGAGAAAAGAGAGAGAAGGGGGAGAAGAAGGAAGGGAGAGGATTACACACACAAAAATAAATATAGAAAAATATTAAACGAGAGAGGTGAGTGAGAGAGAGATAGGATTAGAGAGAAAATGAGTGACAAAGATAAAGAGATAGGGAGGGAGCAAGGGTGAGGTAGTGAGAGGATAGTGATAGAGAGGTGAAGTAGACATAATAAGAGAGTGAGAAGGAGGTATGTGCCACCCTAAACTCTCAACCATCATTCTTAAACCCTAAAACCTAAACCAAATACCTTAAACCCTAGGCCCTAAACCTTAAAACCTAACATTAATAATTTTTAACACTAAAATTTTTAAAATTAATTTAATCCATAAGCCCTCAACATTTAACCCTCCATTATAATTTTTAAATAATGGATGCACAATGTCGATGCTATGAAGTTGCAGCCTTCAAGAGGACCTTTTCCAAGAAAAAATTCACACACAGAGAAAGTGTTGCCACTTGAGCATGCAAATTGAGATTATATGATTGATCTAGAATATGATTACAAATGTACATATTCCCTAATTATATAGGCAAGAGTGAGATACCAAATGCATTAATATTTTTCCATGTGTCTTGATCAAACATCATGTGACAACATGTAAACCCTAACTAACTACTTAGGGAATGATGAAGTGATTGAGATAAGTTCTAGATGATATTCTAGAAGGAATCTTATCTCCTAAATACATGGAAAGGGTAATGACCACATTATTAATGATTTTACTAATAATGCAACCTAGGACTTAATTAATTAAATAAAAGACCTAAGTTAAATTTATGCTAGTGCAATTAAATAATTAATTACACCAACACCCCCCTATAAGTGCAACTTAGGGAGGAAATTATTATGCACTGATTATACAATGTGGGTCACAGCTACATAATGGTCATTTTAGGTACCCATTTACAAATGAGAATGGGATGCAACTAATCTCCCATAAATGGAGAAAAGGGGAAAACCTAGTGGGAAGAAAACCCCTCTCCAAAAAGGAGATGAAATGCAAAGAAGATGAAATGTAGATAAGTGAGGAAGGATGGAGGACTCCATGATACCCACCAAGTACACCATCCATCACATAGATACAATACAATCAATAGCTCCCCCCCCCATAGGAGGGAAAGAGAGAGACTATATAGCCCCCCCAAAGTATATGATCACCTACAAAAAGGGTAAGTGTCTGAAGACAAAACATGATCCAATGTCAAAAAACAACTTTTCTCCCTTTCGAAAGAAACAAAACCAAGTGCAAGTGAAAGGATGCTTCCCATTTCAGATAGGAATTGAAGGAAGGTAGGATGAAATTGAATTATGATAGTGTCTCTAAAAATTTCTCATATGTCTCCTTGCCCACGAAGGAGGAAGAAGCCACAATCAAAATAGGTACATTCCCAAATAATGAAGAAGGTGAAAAACTAGGACTATGCAAAAACTAATGTTGAATAAGATCCAAATACTATAATACAATTATTCTTCCATTGAAGGAATAGATGGAGACTAGATTTCCCCCCAGAATGAAGTTTCCTAGAAAAAACTAAAAGAAGTTTGAAGCAACAAAGGTGTTTGAACCACATGTCTCTCACTAGGAAGAAGCAAATCCAATGGTAGATACTGAAGAAACTCCAACTCCATAATGAAATGAGAGGGAAGAAGTCTCATATTGGATATCTTTAAAGAGAAAACAAGTGCCTCCAAGATAGTCTCTAGATCCCCAAACAAGATTGAGACACTAAAATGTGGAGACTCTAGAAAACTATCAAAAGTAGGATCTAAATAAAGGAGAAAGATCCCCTCAAGAATGTCCTCCAAACCTATAGAAGTAGCCAAGTTTTCAATAGTGGAAATAAAGCCATCTTATGATGTCAAATCTAGAAAACTGAATGTGTCTTGATGAATGATGGAAGCCTCAATCAATTACTCTGGGCAAGGAATCACTGAATGTGAAGGCATATCAACAGTCTCTAATGGAGAAGAAGCATCTGTCGAACCCTTGACATCCTCTTTTAAAGATTTAAGGAATTCCAAATCTATAAGCTCTTAAATAGCAATATCATCATGGGGTACTTGATCTGAAGAATGACATTCTAAATCATGATCATCAAAGAATGGTAGATTTTCATAATCTCCATATAGCTCCCAAATATTAGTCTATAGGATATGAGGAAAATCACAATGATCATTAGATTCCAAAACATCACAATCAACTTACATTGCAATGATCTCTAAGACAATATATCTATAGAAACTCCAAGAAAATTCATGAATACCTTGACTTGGATGGGGAACTATACCATATAGATGTGGTAATAATTCAAGTGAATGCATATGGTGTATGATCCCATCTCACCATTGTTTATAGTTTCCCTTGTACAACATAGTCAGAGAAGGAGTATATGTGAACCTCATAATGTACTATGAAATTTCTCCAAGATTACAAAGACAATATCCTTCAACAACAAATAAAAACTTCCAAATATGATATGCAACTAAAGAGATTCCACCCAATGCAAAAAATCCTTCTTTAAATTTTAGGATGTCCAAGTAATTGAACAAATGCACCAAATTGGAAAAAACTAATGCAAGAGCACCTAGAGCTAAAACTGAACAAAAGGAAAGGATTGATGGAAAAAGATCTGGAATATCTTCCTGATGTCACTGGAATCACTGAATTTTGATAAGCGGTTGAGAAGATATGAGCCTTTAAGTCCAAATTAGGGTTTTTACTTTAGTTGAATATAGATTTTTTTGACAAAAAAATTCTACAAAATATATTACACCACTAGAAAGTAGACTGAATCTTCTTTATAAAAATATCTCGTTTGTTGAATTTCCACACTATAGTGAGAATATATGGCGATTTGAAAAACACTGCCCTATGAGGGCCTACAGACTAAACAGGTGAAAAATTATAGCACCTCAGGAAAAAAAATCCAAACCTTGGTCACTGATATGACCACAGTCTTAAAGTTTGCAAAAAAATGCCCCCAAGAGAGGGTGGCAGCGAAGCTAAAGGCTCGGGCAGAGCTCAAGGCTTGGGTGGAGCAAAAAGGTTTGGGCGACACCACTTGATATAGTGGTTCCCTTGGTTATGGATAGAACCAAGTCTGTTGGAAACAAGCAACACTAAGGGGGGGTGAATCAGTGTTGTGCAAAAATTAAATTTATTATTCTAATCTTTAACCCACTTAAGATATTCAACCAAAAGAAATATGCAGGAACAAAAAGAAAACAACCACAACACCATAACACAAGGATTTTTACGTGGAAACCCTGTTAGGGGAAAAACCATGGTGGATGGCCAATCCACAATATGATTTGAGTATACTCAAAAGAAAGATTACAATGTGGGAATGCACTTGCATTTAGGTGCACTGCTTAGAGCTCACTACTCAAAATAGAAAGGAACACTACCTTTAAAGATTTGTATTAGATCCAAGAGAATGGACTAAAAGAGTAGCATCTACAAATGGTCGATTACGGTTTTGGTTAGGTTTAGTAGTTGATCTTCTGTCCTTGTGACTAATTTTGCACTTCTTCTTTGCTCTGCTCTAACTCGCATCACAAAATATTTAATGCACAAGTGAAACTATGCATAATCACTCAATCAAGCTTCTAATATTCGTAACACACATTGATACACCTTATTCACACACAAAATGATATAATTGATCATTTATATATGTCCGCGACTAAGAATTTAATCGCAACAAGTCGACTTCAATAAAACTTAAAATATTTACAACTGTCAGCTCAAATCATGAATAATATTCAATTTGTATCAACAATAGTCATCCACAACTTAGCTTGGACCCAAATCAAGATGCTTGAACATAAAAACATTTGAGTAAACACTCCTCGAATATCTACGACATGTTATATCAACTAGGTCGGCTACCAAACACTGATGAGCAGAAAGACATCCAACTGAATCTCTAGACTTGCACACAACTTGATACAAGGAAGTAAGATTTTTGGATAACACAAGACATACATTGATAAACCTCCCATGAGATTTATAACCCAAAATAACAATAGAAAATTTGCATGTGAATTGATGAACACAAAACTGTGGAATGCATTGTTCTTCCTTGGTTGTCTGCAATTTCTCTACCAATATGAGCAAATGATGAAGTGTGGATTCAATCACCGACTAGGGTTGCCATCAATGAAAAAACCAAAAAATATTTGCACTGTCTCTTGCCAACAATCTCCTCCTTTGGCATTGATGGCAACACTTAGTGAAAAATGACTAAGTGTCGAACCAGTACCAACATGAATTACACT
Source organism: Sequoia sempervirens (assembly GCA_007258455.2). Classification (NCBI taxonomy): domain Eukaryota; kingdom Viridiplantae; phylum Streptophyta; class Pinopsida; order Cupressales; family Cupressaceae; genus Sequoia; species Sequoia sempervirens. The sequence continues at coordinate 6,522 of VDFB02083838.1, forward strand.
GCCACTTCAAAACTTCAAAAATAATCTTCAATCTCAACTTAGAAATGCAACTCCCCCTAGGATGAATATAATTTTTTCATTATACAAATCTCCCCCTTTGACATCAATGGAAAAACTAGGGAAACCGAAAAATCAAAATTTCAAATTGTACAAGCATGATCTTGTAACTTACACAAATTTGAAAACATCTGCAAAATCTCTCTTCAACACACTCAAATTTTTGTCCCAAACCCTTTCGAGACTCTCCAGAATTGTTATGTGACCACAAACTAAATAATATTGAGTTCCTGCAGTCTCAATATTCATTGGGGACTCACTAATAACCATAACATCTTTGGCTTCCTTTAATGCATTCACCATTATTTCAATCTTTGGACCAATTATTCCTCTGAGTTCACATGCTCTTCCTACAATCCTGTCATTTTCATTCTTCAAGATCCTTATTTTTTCAAGTAGAGAGAATACTTGACCTTCTTGCTCACCAACATTACTAGCTAACAAATCAAAAGCATCATAAATGGTAGCCAATTGTTTTTCAAGATCCTTCACCTTATTATCATTGTCTTTAGTAAATTTGGACAAAACCAAACATGACTTATAGGCCTTTCCACCTTCAGATAGAGAATCTTGAATATTCTTCATAGAGGTGGCTAACAAAGTTTTATCATTTGCAATTAGTTCTTTCAACCTACCAAATACTTTTCCATCAAACTCCTGCTTTTTAACCATCGATGGTTTTTCAAGAGACTAGAAATGAGTACTTATAGAATTTATGAGATTCTTCAATTCACCAGAAGAGGAACCAAATAGATCCTTAACATGAGTTGGCATAATTTTATCCATAACTCTAGATGCAAGATTTAATAATTCATTGTCCTCAATGTGAGACTTCAGAATCTTCTTGCTAGCCTTAGCTTGTGCAATTGATGCAACCTTCATTATCTAAATTGGGGACAAGTTGGATAGATTGATTGGGCCTTCAATCAATTCAGGATCAAATCCTTCATGTTGTTCCACTAGAAATTTATTCACTACCTCGGCAATGTCTCTTGCTTCCACTGGGATTTCCTTAACTTGAACCTTTTCTTCTTCGACTTTTGGTTCTTCAGTAACTATTTCTTTTATTACCTTTAGGAGCTTCTACTTCTTCATTTGGCATCTCCTTTCCTTCAGCTAATACAACCTTAGGAACTTCAGTCTCCATAGGAACTTTTGTATTACCCACATTAGGAGGAATCTGTTTATCCTCGGTATCTACATTCACCTCCTCATTTACCGGATCAAATACAACATCTTTAGCATTCACTTCTTCAACATTGATCTTGTTGTTTGACAGAAATGCTTCCAGGATTTTCTTGGTTTCATTAGCAACAACACCAGTTTCACTGATCATAAGTTTGTTCACCCTTATTTTTCTTTTGAATTCCTTCTTGGATTTTTCCACAAGTGAATTCATCTCCTCAATAGACATTTCTGGACATAAGTCTGCAAGAATTTTCTTTCTCATATGTTCTTCTTTTGTCCTGACACTTACTCTTCTCGACTCCAAAACATCATACAGACTATTAGGTAAACTAGACATAATTTCAACAAGAAATTTATTGAAAATATTTAGATGTTTTATTGTTTCCTCTTCAAGAATTTTTTGACCTGGTTCATCAAAAGTTTCATACCACTTGTAGAGGGGCATGAGGTTTCCATCCTTGACAACAACATTCTCAACTTCTTCAACTGTCATACTTGGTTTGTCAATTTTTTCCTTCTTCTTTTCCCCTTCTTCCTCATCAAAAGATTTCCTCTTGGTTATCTTCATAGCCTGAGTGCTAGTAGCCTTTATTTCTTTCACACCTTCATCTAACTCAGTCTCCTCATATTTTGAGATGGCTTCATAAGTTCTTGTGCTCTTGTTCTTCTTCCTCTTACCGAAAGCCTTACCTGGCTTGGTTGTAGGAGGGGATAGGGATGGAGAACTCCTTGTCGATCTAGTACGAGCAGAGGAACCTACTGGACTAGTAGATTCGGTTCTTGTTGGCTCTTTTCCTGATTCAACTTCATCTCTCTTCCTTATAGCTTCTTTCAACTCTTTGACTGTAGACAAACCCATTCTTTTTGCAATGACTTCCACTTCTTTTCTTACTCTTCTGATAATCTTAGGCTTCTTTAGCTATTCATACACCTACATATCTTTTTTAGCATAGGTTCCAAACCTTTCTTCTACCAGATCGAGAGGCGTGCTCATAATATTTTTTTGCATACATCTTCAAGATGTTCTCCTTGACTTCATATCCCATATGAATAATCCACATCATTTTGGGATCAATGGCTTCCATATTTCATTGATCAATATCTACCATGAAACATATTGTATCTTTGTACTTCTCTACAATTGAAGTAGGAATTCTTTCGCTTGCATGCATCAAATTCTGACAATTTTTTAAGTACCCCTAGAGGGAAGTTATTATGGTTTGATGATCACCAATTCCATACAATATATCTCTTATTTGAACAACTACAAACTGATTACTTTCCCAACACCCAGAACCTCACTCATGAAATAAAAGAATAGAAACAGTAGCAAATTAAAATATTTAAAAGAATTATTGTCTTTCTTAATCTTACCCAGATTCTCCATTAGCTGACTTCTAAGCAGCTCACACAAGTCATAATCTACATTTTCTTTTATCATTTGATAGGCTGCATAAATGGCCATACCAGATATTGAATTATCTTGGTTGGAGTGGTAGACCTTGTAGCCAATGACCATCAATGCAAATTTCACATCCATTTCAGCAATATCTTTGATTTGCATTGCCCTTTTATCAAATTTTACACCTGTTGCATTAGTAACCTTTTGATTCTTCACAGATTTCAAGATTGGTAGTCCACCGAAGGAATTTAGACTTGTGACCACGCTTATAGCCTCTTTCGTAATCTTAAAAGGTATATTCACCCACATGAACTTGGTATGAACTTGGCTCAAAACATATCACACCCATTTTCTTTCCTCAAATATGGGGAATTTCACAAATTGTGTGAACTTCTTCTCTTCTAGGGTTTTGTATTTCAGCTTAACAATGAATTCCTATCCAATTATATGGTTGTAATACAAATTCAGCATTTTTTAGCTTCCTAATTCTTCAATATTGGCATGTATGTAAGCCCTAATGTCTTTAGTTTGCAAGACACCGTATGGTACAGAAGAAAATGCACCTAGGGGCTCGTTCTCAATAGACTTAAAAGGATGCCACTTGAACTTCAGACGGGATCTATCCTTGACTTCAACAACTAATGGAGTGGCCATTTTTAAAAATTCACAAGTTTTTTGATAAATACCCTTTTGTTGGATCAGAGTTTGATTGCTGAATCTTCTTCACACTTGAATCTCGCCGCAATTCAGCAAATTTCACCCTAGAGCTCTCCAAAATTATTTTCTCCAAAACACAAAGTGACAAATGAAAGATAAAAATGACCTTTTATCATTCACACAACTAACCCTTTTGTCACAATAAATGCTTTTACCCTAACTCATCTAGTTACCCTATTTCCATGCATTATGACAGATAGTTCTTGTGTAGATCTCTAGTACTGTATAATACTTTCTCCAATTGGTTGAAGAAAATCTAAAAAGCATCTATGCACTTACTGGACTTGTCCACATTCCAGTGACAGTTATCGACAGGGGCTTAAGAGATTTTCTTGACAGCTCCCCCTAGGCCAAAGGCCTAAAACTAATTCATGGGGAAATTACCAGAAGAAAATTCTGGTGTTGGCACATTTCCTTCAATAGAGGGATCCTTCTTCACCCATTTCTTCTAAATTTTCCTCCTAATCACATATGTGGTGACTTTACCTTTTCCCTTAACATCCTGCTGCATTTTTTGTTTTACCAAACCTCTTTTTTTTCAATAGAATCTAGCAGTGTGGCCAAATTTGTTGCAATTGTAACACAACATTTCTTTGTCTAGACCTACTATTCCACTGATTTTTTCTTGATCTGCATTGATTGGCAATATGCCTTAGTCTATTGCATGCATAGCATTTGACATCTCTATGAAAGTTGTTCATCACATTTATGCATCCATTTGACTTATGACCAAACTTATTACAATTAAAGAACTGACCTAAGAATGATGGTCTACTTGGATTCATCCTGCTTCTACATTGAGAATCCATATGACCAAATTTATTGCAAGTAAAATAGTAAACATTGAATCTTTGAGAATTTCGTTGTCTTACCAGATTCCTTCTAGCTCCATTCATCTAATTTCCTTGCCTAAATCTCCCTTATCCAAATTTCCTTTGTACAGATCCAAAAATTTCTCCTTCTTCATATCCAATAGCTTGCTTGTCACCATCAGTCCTCTAACCTTTAATGAGTTCATTAAGCTTGGTTGAACTTGCTTTGAATTTCTCCTTGTACTCATTTGTAGCAGTAAGTTCATTTCTAAGATCATCAAGCTATTTTTCAAGCACTTCCTAATTTTTTTAGATTGTTCCAATTCATTGTCCAATTGGTTGCATTCTTTATATTTTTTCTTTAAAGGATTGAGCAAGCTTTTCTTCATTCTTCCTTCTATCTTCAATCTCCTTGGTCATTTTCATCATGATAGATTACATCTCTCGCTTTAGGGAAACATTTTCTCTAGAAAAAATTTCACATTATTTTGTTTTCTCTTTCAAGGCATGACTCAATTTTTCATCTTCCATGCTTCTAATCTTCTACTGAAGTTGATCACACAATTCCTTTCTTTTCTCCCTTGATTCATTGATTTTTTCTTTCAATGATTGAATGAATTTTTCTGCATTCTCTAGATTTTCCTGTAGTTCCCAGTTCTCTGATTTTGACTAGTCAAGATCATCCAGGGCCACCAATATTTGTTGTTGAAGACTGCTTGTATCCATTGAAAACACTTTCCAAGATCTCCCCAAGCTGTTAGACTTCTTTCAAGGACCTAGCTCTAATACCAATTGTTAGAAACAAGCAACACTGAGAGGGGGGTGAATTAGTGTTGTGCAAAAATTAAATTTATTATTTTGATCCTTAACCCACTTAAAACATTCAACCAAAATAAATATGCAGGAATAGAAAGAAAACAACCACAACATCATAACACAAGTATTTTTACATGGAAACCCTGTCAGGGGAAAAACCATGGCAGATGGCCAATCCACAATATGATCTGAGTATATTCAAAAGAAAGATTACAATATGGGAATACACTTACATTCAGGTGCATTGCCTATAGCTCACTACTCAAAATAGAAAGGTACATTTCCTTACCAATTTTTGGATTAGATCCAAGAGAAAATTAGTATCTATGAATGGTTGATTACAGTTTTGGTTAGGTTTAGTAGTCAATCTTCTATCCTTTTGACTGATTCTGCACTTTTGCTCTGCTCTGCTCTAACTCGCATCACAAAATCTTTAATGCACAAGTGAAACTATGCATAATCACTCAATCACCCTTCTGATATTTGCAACACACATCAACACACCTTATTCACACACAAAATGATATAATTGATCATTTATATATATCTACAACTATGAATTTAATCGTAACAAGTTAGCTTTAATAAAACTTAAAATATTTACAACTATTGGATCAAATCATGTATAATATTCAATAAGTATCCACAATGGTCATCCAAAAATTAGCTTAGACCCAAATAAAGATTCTCGAAAACAAAAACATTTGAGTAAACACTCCTTGAATATCTACGACACGTTATATCAACTGGGTCAGCCACCAAACACTGATGAGTAGAATGACATCCAACCAAATCTCCAGACTTGCACACAACTTGATACGAGGCACTGAGATTTTTGGATAACACAAGCCATACATTGTTCAACCTCCCATGAGATCCACAACCCAAAATAATAACAGAAAATTTGCATGTGAATCGATGAACACAAAACTACAAAATGCATTGTTCTTCCTTGGTTGTCTTAATCTATTTGTCAATATGAGCAAATGATGATGTTTGGATCCAATCACCGACTAGGGTTGCCATCAATGAAAACACTAGAAAATATTTGTAGTGTCTCTTGCCAATAGAGTCTTCTTGTGGTCATCAATGATGAATGAGTAATCAGTAGGAGAGTAGATTAGGTCATTGTGGAGAGGGAGCTCAAGCTAGTGAAGAATCTAGCATTGAACAAGTCAATACAAGTGATCAAGATGCCAACTAGATGGGATGTGAGCAATGGAAAATGGGACTCGGATCCCCCCAAGTGGTCCAACAACCATAGTACTCCCCTCTCATGATTTACTGTAGCCAAAAAAAGAATTTTTGTAGACCATGGGCTAACAAATCAATATTTTTTAGGTTTTATTTAATTTACAAAAAAATTGCAATTAAAAAATCAGAAAAAACCTTTTGAATATTACGTTCGCCATGATAATTATTAATCTGCAAAAAATGATCCTCACTGAAGAATTTTAAAAGTCAAAAAATATCAAACCCTTGCAATATATGTTGACAGGTTATTTTAAATAAGCCTGAAATTTTTAAAGCTAATGGAGATAATTTGATGTCGACAATGTAATAATTTTTTTGTCGCTCTAATTAAGTTTTCAAAACTATAGAGAACCCATAATAATTTTTTCCCAAAAATAATATGAAATAAGCCTAATTTTTCTAAAATGAAAAATGGTCTGCAACTGAAAAAAAATTCCATGGAGGACAACTAACAAGGAGGATTATTTTATCACAAATTTGCACAGATCGTACTAGTTAATTCTACAAACCCTAAAATACCTCTAATGGCTCTCGGGTTGATGTATCCAATTTTCATGAATGAACATGGGATCCTAGGGTTTTGAGGACTTTTGAAGACAATGGTGAGCTTGGATTTGACTCAATTTTCTCTAGAAATTAGCTTGGTCCCCAAGTGGAGCCAAGTAGCCTACAATGAATCTCTCTAGCCCAAATTTCTTGATCCTGAGATAAATCTTCAACAAAAAAGCTATGATACCATGTTGAAATAATGGATGCACAATGTCCCTACGAAGTTGTAGCCTTCAAGAGGATCTTTTCCAAGAAGAAATTCACCCACACAGAAAGTGTTGCAAATTGAGCATGCAAATTGGTATTATCTGATTGATCTAGAATATGATTACAAATGTACATATGCCCTGATTATATAGGCAAGAGTGAGATACAAGATGCATTAAGATGTTGCCATGTTTCTTGATCAAACATCATGTGACAACATGTAAACCCTAACTAACTACCTAGGGAATGATGAAGTGATTGAGATAAGTTCTAGATGATATTCTAGAAGGAAACTTATTCCTAAATACATGGAAAGGGTAATGACCCCATTATTAATTATTTTCCTAATAATGCAGCCTAAGAGTTAATTAATTAAATAAAAGACCTAAGTTAAACTTATGCTAGTGTAATTAAATAATTAATTACACCAACACATAAATCCTAAGCCCTAAACCAAATACCCTAAATTTTAGGCTCTAAACCCTAAATAATAAACCCTAAAACCCTAAATTTTAGGCTCTAAACCCTAAATAATAAACCCTAAAACCTAAAACCTAAAATCTAAAACCTGGCATTAGTAATTTTTAACTCTAAAACCTTAAAACTAAATTTAATCCCTAAACCCCCAAATTTCAAACCTACATTATAAACCTTATACCCTAAAATAAATACCCTAAACCATAAACCTTAGGAAGAAGAGATGAAGAGAGAGTGATGGAGAGAGGGAGAAGTAGAGAGAGAGGGAGGGATAGAGGGATGGAGGGGTAGTGAAGAGAGAGAGAGATAATTAGAGAGGTGAGAGCAAAAAGAGAGAAGAGAATGAGAGAGAGGGGTAGGGAGGTAGGGAGGTAGGGAGGGAGAGGTGAGAGATAGGTAGGTAGACCCTCAACCCTACATCATCAACCCTAAACCCTAAACTCTAAACTCTATATGCTAAGTAGGGAGAGAAGAGAAAGGTAGAGAAGAAGATAGAGAGAAATATATGGAGGGAGGGAGAGGAGAAGGGAGGTTAATATGTAGAGAAAGAGAGAGGATAGAGAGAGAAAGGGAAAGATAGAGAGAGTAAGGTACAAAGGGATGGAAGGAGATGTAGCAAGAGGAGAGAGATGAAGAGATGAAAGATAGGAGAGAGAGGTAGAGAGATGAGAGACAAAGAGAGAGAAGAGAAGGAGAGAGAAAGAGAGGAGTAGGGAGAGAGGAACAGAGTGGTGGAGAGGAGAGATAGAGAGGTGAGAGAGAGGTAGGTAGACCCTCAACCCTCTATCATGAAACCTAAACTCTAAACTCTATATGTTAAATAGGAAGAAATGGAGAGAGGAAGGGAGGGAGAAATATAAGGAGGAAGGGAGAGAGGGAGAGAGGGAGAGATGGAAAGAGGAAGAAAGGGAGAGATATAGAGAAAGAGAGAGAGGAGAAGTAGAGAGGGAGAGAGCAAGTGATGGAGGGAGGGAGAGGTAGAGAGAGAAAGGTAGGGAAGGAGGGAGAGGTAGCAAGGGGAGAGAGATAGACAAGTGAGAGAGAGGTAGAGAGGGGAGGGAAGTAGGAGAGAGAGGGGGAGGGAGGTAGATAGATGAGAGAGGGTATGAGGTAGATAAGGGAGGCAGGTAGAGAGGTGAGAGATAGAGGGTGAGAGATAGAGAAGGGAAGGAGGTAGAGTGGTGAGAGAGAGAGAGAGAGGTTATGAGGTAGAAAGAGTAGGGATGTATAGAGGAGAGAGAGAGGGGATGGAGGTAGAGAAGTGAGAGAGGATAGGAGGGAGAGAGAGAGAGAGAGAGAGAGAGAGAGGGAGGGAGGGAGGGAGGGAGGGAGGGAGGGAGGGAGAGAGGGGAGAGAGAGCAGGAGAGAGGGGAGAGAGGTAGAGATGTGTGAGAGAAAGGGGGAAAAAGGGAAGTAGAGATGTGTGTGTGTGTGTGAGTGTGTGTGTGAGAGAGAGAGAGAGAGATGGTAGGAGGTAAGGGAGGGGAGGGAGGTAGAGAGGAGGGAGAGGGTAGGAAGTAGAGAGGCAAAGGAGGTAGAGAGATAGAGGGTAGGAGGCAGAGAGGGGAGGGAGGTAAAGAGGTGAGAGAGAGAGATAGAGAGGAGGGAGGTAGAGAGGTGAGAGAGAGTAGGAGGTAGAGAGGGGGGGAGGTAGAGAGAGGGAGAGGAAGGTAGAGAAGTGAGAGAGAGAGAGAGTAGGAGGTAGAGAGATTAGGGAGGGAGAGATAGAAAGAGACTGTAGGAGTTAGAGAGGAGAGCGGGGTAGAGGGGGAGAGGGAGAAATAGAAGATTAGGGAGTCATTTTTCCTTCAAAACAATATAATTATATGTTATAACACACTTGCATTATTGAAATCTTGTACAAAAATAATGTAAGTGTATTATAACACGGGCACATTATAACATGCTCATGTTAATTTTTTCTTTGGGAATTACACACTTGTGTTATTGAAATATTATACAAAAAATAACATAAGCATGTTATAACAAGGGCACATTATAACATGCTCATGTTACATTTTTCCTTGGTAATTTCCAAACCTTAGGGTTATATTTTTCTTGGGTTTCCAACTCAAAGTTTTGGAATGACATTTTAATGTCCAAAGACATGTTTTTGCATATTATAAAAAAAATTGACACAACCTTGAGCGTGTTCCCCATCAAGTTTGCACGTGCTTCAATTTTAAGTCAAAAAAATTGCATAGTAATGTTTAGCTCTTTGTTAGCTTTTCTAACAACGTAATTTTATTCATGTTTCGAATATTTTAGGGTTTTGATCTTTAATTTATTTTACTAGTGTCTACTTTTGTCAAAAAACTACTATGGTATTTTTGGTATCATTTTTTACCCATTCTTTGAAATTTGAAACAAAATACTTTTTTACAAACTAGACTCCACTTTGGTTCCCCATCTCCCTACATATACACATTTTACCTGTTTTTCTTTTTTTGGTTGTCATTATCAACACCATTATTGTTACCCTAGCTTGTCCATATCCTTAGGGTGCTACCTTACATCCCTTATTATCTTGACCATAATCAATTTCTATTATCCAATATCCATTATCTAGTTTCTACTTTCATTTTACATTTATCTATTAAAATGGAGATAAAATTGCACAAATTATACCATTGTCGAATAGAATTAATAGTAAATATTATATTTCTTCAAGATATTACATCCAATACATTGTATTTTTAAAGCCATTATTTTCTTGTGAATAAACACTCCAAATTCCCTTATTGGAATAACTCCCTAAAACTAACAACTAACTATTAACTAATTTATTAAATATAAACTCTAATTTCCTAACAACCCCACTTAAACTTTACATTATAGAAAAGCAAAAACAAAATCTAAAAGTGTAAACCTTAAATTCCTAACATATCCCCCCTTAAGGTTTACATTATAAAAAGAAAACCAAAATATTGTATCAGCATCAACCTAAACTTCTTGGTCAAGGAAAATGGTTTGATTAGCTAACCATGCATCAACATCAACCCAACTCCTTTGTCTACGAAAATGTCTTGAGTATCAAATCAAACTCCTCATGTCTAGGTAAATTTTATGATTATCCAACTCTACATCAACATCAATCCAAACTCCTTGTGTTTGGATAAATGTTCTATTTTTCCAACGTTTACCTATGAATCAAGACACAATCCACTATTCACAAGAAAATCACCAACCAATTGTGAATCAAGACTAACTCTATTATCCATATTAACACTCCTCCATTTGTGGATTGATACTTACTCAATTATCCACAAATACACATCTACAAAAATATCATTGGATCAAGATGAATTCAATTATCCATAGATAATTTGTGGATTCAACTATCCACAGACCAACAACCCACCAGGTTTGTGAATTCAACTATCCACAAACCAGCAAATCACCGCATGCCTAATCTTGCTCCTAAAAGGACTAGAGATGAAATAAATGCTTCTCATACAAGGAATCATCCCTAAGCAAGAAGCTAGCTCAATATGATAGATGTCCTCCTACCTCTATTCCCTCCAGCCTACAATATGATCTTTAGATCTTAATCACCATGTACAACATTAATTTCTCTAAATGCATCATTAGTAAATGTATAAAAGTGTGTATACACAAAGATGTCAAATTTAGCCCATAGTGCATTGATTACAAAAAATATTAATGTATTTGGTAGGACCATTCTCTTTGTCAAATGACGAACTCATACATAATCCTAATTCCCCTTGCTTTTTCTTGTATGGAATCATTCCTCTAATTGTTCTCCTTATTTCAAAATAAAATCCCACTACAACCTTATTTCTTCAATTGCAAAATAAATATCATTACCATGCATTTTGACTTCTAAATAAATGGAAAACTTTACCCAGCAAATAAGAAGTCACCTATCCATACTAGTAGTACCAATAGTGAACCTTAAAACGCCTCATCAGAACCTCAAAACACCTCAGCACATGGAAAGTGGCACACTGGAATGAATTTGAAAAATTGAACATAACAAATAAATCTCCCTATCATGCCTTTCTGTCATGATATATTCTATAATAAATACAAGAAATGTGAATTCTTATCCCTCAATATGGATACCGATTAAAGTCTTATACTTAGTAAATGATATATCATGTGCAACATTTTTTATCTTATCACGCCTCAAAAGGTTATCAGACAGAAAATTTCTTACACTTGGTCTTCTCATGCACAATATCTTCTTCTCCATATGCTTTGCACAAGTGATTGCTTCTATACAATTTCAGATTAGTCTCTTTTGCAAAATTTTCAAAATTTACACATAGGAACATAGTTGTTTATTCTACTCTAATCTATGATCAAAAATTACAAAGTGGAACACGTATTCGATTAGATTCTCCAATGCAACAATAATAAATGACTATGTTGAACAATGAATATTTGAACAAAGATCTGATACTAGTGGAAAAATCTATAATAAAGATAGGAACCTTTAAAATTTGCAAATAAGACAATTAAATACTCCTCACTGATCATCATTCACCAGCATCTCTCATGCCTTGCCTTTGTCTAGTGCAGGAACCACTACTGAACGCCCTGCCTAATAAATTTAAATAATAGTAAATATTATATTTCTTCGAGATATTACATCTAATACATTAACATTTTTAAAGTCATTTTGAATATCCACTCCAAATTCCCTTACAAGAATAACTCCCTAAAACTAACAATTAACTATTGACTAGTTTATTAAATGTAAACTTTAATTTCCTAACATTATCAAAGTACACTTCTCTATGGGCCACTTCTACTCCATTTTTCATTTCCTTTTTTCCTTTGTCTTCTTATTTATTCTATTGAATGAATATTCATATCTCTCCCAAAGTGGTCAAATCAATTTTATTATATTTTCTTATGTTCATGTTATGACATGTATTTTGTAATCTGATCTTCGATAGATTTTTATTTGATTTTCCTTTCCTTTCCTTATGTGTGATTTCTTTTTCTTAGTGATGTTAGTTTTTATTTGTATACAATGACTACTTTTGATGGATACTTTTGTAAGACTAGCTACAATCACAAGAACAAAAAATAAAGACATATACAAAGACCAATATCTCTCATTTAATAAAATATATACTTGACATTTCATGATTATCTATATGTTTTATTATAATTTTATTTTAGCAAGCTTCTTCCTCTAGAATACATAAATCTACTTAAGCGAGGACAAGATGTAAGAACATAAATTGAATAACCTACTATTTATTTTACATATTATTTGCTCATTTTAGTCTTCCTAAGTTATCCCTTTTTGATCCCTTTCTAGCCCATTTTCCCTCTTCCCCCTAGATTTTCTCCTTTCCATGTGTAATTTTCCTCTTTTATGTGACATTTTCACTTTTTGAATCTGTATTTTATTTTATTTTTATTCACCTCCTTAATTCCCCTATATTTAAATTTTTGAACCTTTATGCCATTTTATTTTTATTTATCCTCATTTTTTTAATTGTCCTCATGTATTCCTCTACCTCTTTTTTCTAAATATTTAATATTTTGCTCACCCATTTGCTTTAGAATTAATTTTTTCTTGTATTCTATGTTCTCTTAAAATAAAATAGTTATCCCACATTCACTATATAAAGGGTAATCTTATTTTCAAGGAATGGATGAATCACAAATAGTAATAAGGCAATAGAAGTACAAATTCACACTTCAATAATCACTTGATGAAGCTCAAGATCTTGACTCAAAAATGAATAACAAAGTCATCATAGCAAAAAATTTGATTTGCTCCATTGTATTTTGTTCTTCAAAGAAACAATAACCATGAAAGAACAATGATTATATGATGCAATGATAATAATAAATGTTCAAAGATAAATGATACCTATGCTTGATAATCATAAAGATAACTTGTTTGCTTGTTAATGATAATGTTTGATTACTTGATAATCTTGATAATGTTTGATAGTGATCTTGATAGTAATTATGATGTAGGGGATATGAATGAATGAAGGATTTGTATTTATATACTTCACTTGATATTTTTCTAATGGTGGAGATTAATTAGAACATGATCAATGGATAGGAAAATTCAAGATAAGGTTGGAGCTAAATTTGAATTTTGATGGAGGAAAAGTTAAAAGAATTAAATAAATAATTGTATTTAATTCATAAGGATAGTTGGAGAAATAAGTGAATATTACTTATTTATTTTAGAGCAAAGACTTAATTTAAATAAACTATTTTAATTTATTTAAAAGATTAGTGTTAGTTAATTAAATAATTTTTGAAAGCTATTTAATTATAGAGGACCAAAGATAAATTTAATTTGATTTTAATTAATGTTGGAGGGAAATGATAAATTAATTAAATAATTAAGAACTATTTTACTAATACATATATGATGAAAAATATTAAGATAATTAAATAATAGTATGGATGAAAGGGGTAAATATTAGCATAATTAAATTAGTAAAAAAATTAATTAAGTAATGATCGAATAAATATAAGGATAATGATGAAATAATAAGAAGAAAATACATAAGTTATTTCTACCTATGTCTACACAAAAATCTATTAAAAGACCCCTCTATTGGGAATTAAGTTGTCTCAACCTTTGCAATTTCCTAGCATTAACATATTAATTTATTAATGCTTATGTTATAATTTCTTGCTCATATTAATTTATCATCTAATATGACTTGGCATAGTGAGTTGTTGACATATTGGGAGATGACATGGGATGTGACATGGATGTTGTGGTCCCCAAAAGGCAATGTAGGAATCTCACTTTGGGAAAATATTCTTTGACATGTGTCAATATCTTTGATGGATTCTATGACGATCTTATGATGGATTCTTATGAAGATCTTATGATGAATTCCTATGATGATCTTATGTCACGTAAGAGCCAGATTCTATGAAAGGTTGGACAAGTGTTGGAAGGCATCTTTGCATGGGGAAAGTGGTGCCCAAGTTTGACCTATGATAGGCTATAAGAGAATGTAAGAGGCATCTTCTATTTTTAGTTAGTTATGACAGATTCTCTTACAGCTGTAAGAGTTGTCATATATGATGGATTCTATGATATTGTAAGGAATTTGTCATACCTATTAGGGGAAATTTTGGGGCATCCAAGTATGGAGGCATGTAATGGGTAAGGAATCATTGGACAAATGTCACAAGAGTCAACTATGTGTTGGAAAAATGTGCCACATGGATTTGGACGCACATCTCTTGTAGCTTGCTCTAGAAGCTACCTTCAAGCTTATATTTCTCTATATATTGGATGTCTTGGAGTGGTTTTAGTTTTTTTTTTTGCAAGTATCATTATGCTCTCAAAATAGCTCCAGAAATCAACATTTTTGTACTCCTAGAAGAATTTACATTGCAAGTGTGTTGTAATCAATTGATTAAATAATACATTATGCAGGTTTGGAGTGTGGGGTATTTCTCCTGAAACAGTTTTTCCCGTGTCTACTTTGTGTTGTGAAATTTTGATACTTACATGTGTTGTTATTTTAATAATCCCCCTATTGTGATACTCTTTTAGTAACTATTACAAAAGAATTAAAATTTTACATATCTCCTCTTAGATCAATGTTAGGAAGTAGTTCTACATACCTTGCTTCCTTTCAATTGGTATCAGAGCTTGATCACCTTTGATTCTAGTTGTGGGCTAGAGGAGTTTTTCTACTAATCTTCGTTTGAGTGGGAGCCTATGTAGTGAGTGTGAAATCTTTGTTGTAAGAGAGATGACTAGCACATCTAGAAGAATCGAGATTGAGATGTTTAATGACAAAAAATTTAAACTTTGGAAGATGAAAATGGAGGATATGCTCATAGACAGAGATCTACAGATTGCCATATCTAGAACCAAACTGGTTACAACAACCCAAGAAGATTGAGATCTATTAGATTGGAAATCCAAGGGTCTAATAAGACTTTGTTTGGTTGATTTCATTCTCTTGAATTTCCATGAAGAGAAAACTACAAAGGACCTTTGGAAGAAACTTGGAGATGTTTATCAAGAAAAATCCCTAGTGAACACGTTATTCCTAAGAAAGAAGTTGTGCTCTTTGAAGATAGAAGATGGAGGATCCGTGGCAGATCATTTAAATGCATATAACATGTTGATTGCTCAAATAGGTTCCGTTGGAGACAAGATTGATGAACAAGACTGTTGTATGCTCTTGTTGTGTTCTTTTTTAGACTCACAGGTTCACCTGGTGATGGTTATTGGAAATACAACAACCACTTTCAAAATGGATAAGGTGGTTGCTTCATTGTTATCTGAAGAAATGTAGATACATTCTTCTAAAATGTCCAAGGAGACCCTTGTTGTTCATGTTATAATGAAGGAGAAAGGCTAGAAGAAAGACAAGAATTCTAAGCCCAAGATCTAAGTCTATTGGTAAGAAGTACAAGGCTCTATGTTGGAATTGCAAAAACCTAGTCACTTTTGTGAGTGCAATGAGAAGAAAAATAAGAAGAGAAATAATTATTCTAAATTAGACAAGTCTTCTTAGGATGATGGTGAAGTGTTTGTCACTACTTTGGTAATGCATGCATCAAAATATGTGTGGCTAATTGACTCTAGTGCATCTTTCCAAATGACCTCACATAGGGGTTGGTTTTTGAAGTATGAAGAGTTTGTTGGTGGGAAGGTGTACAACTTGTGTGATGATTCTCACTTGAATATTGTTGGTCATGGAAGAGTTCTAATTCAATTCTCTAATGGTAGAGTGAAGGGGATCAATAGTGTATTGCATATCCCTAGTTTGGCATGAAACCTATTATCTATAAGTAAATTGAATGATGTGGGTGTGCAAGTGGTTTTCTTGAATGGAGGATGCAAGATGATGAGAGGAGCTATGGTGCTTGCTAAGGGTGTTCGGATTAGCAATCTATTTCATCTTGATGCATGCACTATGTAGTGTAATATTTCTTCTATTATGAAGAGATATTTAGAGTCACTATCCTCACTACCAGAACCAAGAGCAAAGAGGACTATTGCATCTACTTCTGACGAACATTCTTTCTAGGTACCCAAGGGTGCTTATTCTATGGAGATGAAACTTCCAATGGAGAAAACTATGTTATGGCACCAAAGGCTTGGCCATATTGGTGAGAAGGGTCTTAGAACCTTGAAAAATAAAAATCTTGTTGAGGGGATGAATGATTGTAATATTGAGTTTGATTTTTGTGAGCATTGCATTTATGGAAAGAAAAATTATATTCAGTTTTGTACTCCAGTCCTCACAAATCTTCTAGGGTGTTGGATTTGATTCATTTTGATGTATTTGGTCTTGTTACTGTTCCTTCAATAGAAAAATCTATTTATTTTATTTCATTCATTGATGATTACTGTAGAAGGGCATGGGTTTATTTCCTTAGAAGAAAATTTGAAGTCTTTAATAGATTCAAGGGGTTTAAAGCTCTTGTAGAGAATCATAAGGATAGAAATATTAAATATTTGAGGAATAATAATAGCAATGAGTTTTATTTAGGATATTTTGATAGGTTTTGTAAAGAACATGGGATTGAAATACATAAGACAACTCCCTACACCCCTCAACAGAATGGAATTGGAAAAAGAATGAACAAGACATTGATGGAGAGGGCTGGAAGTATGCTTAGTGGAGCTAGCCTCAAATAAAAATTTTGGGTTGAATTTGTTGCCACTGCCTGCTATCTAATTAATAGATCTCCTACTTCAGTGCTTGTGGATAAGAAAACCATAGACCTATATGGTCTGGTAAAAATATCTCATTGAGACATATTCAAGTATTTGGTTGTGAGGCATGCACTCATGTACCTAAGGAGAAGAGGTCTAAGTTGGATAAAAAGGCTATAAAATGTATCTTCATTGGTCATGGCATCAGTGTGAAAGGATAGAAGCTTTGGGAACCTATGGTTGAAATTGTTTTGTATATCAAAAATATTATTTTCAAGGAACTTGGTACTCCTACAATTATTTCATAGCTAGAGGAAGAAGAAAAGAAAGAGGATGTGGCTCATATTACTCCTACCCTTGAGAAAGAAGAACTGAAAACATCTAACATGGACCTGATGATGAGGAGATCTCCAGTAGCTATGAAAGTTCAAATGAAGATGAAGAACCTCAACCTCAAACTTTGAGGAGGTCTATAAAGATAAGGTGACAACTTGATAGGTTTGGATATTCATTGCATGACTCTAGTTGCATTTTTACTTTGATTTTTAACACTGATGAGCCTAGGACCGTAAGGGAGGTTATGGGCATGCATGATGCAAATTCTTGGATAAAGGCCATGGATGATGAAATTGCTGCATTAAAAAGAAATAACACTTGGGATTTGGTGTCCTTGAATGATGGGTGTACACCCATTGGTTGCAAATGGGTGTTCAAGAAAAAGTTCGGTTTAGATGGGAGTGTTGAGAGATATAAGGAAAGGTTGGTCATGAAGGTTTATTCCCAAGTTGAGGGAATTGATTATGGTGATAATTTTTCTCCTGTTGTAAAGTTGACATCCATTAGATTTTTGTTGTCACTTGCTACTGCATACAATTTAGAGATTGAATAGATGGATGTGAAGATAACTTTCCTTCATGGTGATTTGAAGGAAGAAATCTATGTCATAGTTAGAGCATTACTTTGAGAAAGGTACATAAAATTTGGTTTGTAAATTGAAGAAGTCTTTGTATGGTTTGAAATAGTCACCTAGGATGTGGTACTAGAAGTTTGAATCCTTTGTGTTAAGTCTATTTCAAAACTATTGATGATCGTATTCTCATTATTTCATTTTATGTTGATGATATGTTGTTCATTGGGAGTAGTAAATATTTGTTTTCTAAATTAAATTCTCAGCTTTCATCACAGTTTGAAATGAATGATTTAGGTGTAGCTAAGTACATTTTGGGTATGGAAATCATAAGAGACAAGGCAAACATAAAAATTTGGTTAGGCCAGAGTAAGTATGTGAATTATGTGTTGGAGATATTCAACATGGTAGATTGTAGACCATTGTGTGTTCTTGTTGCTATGGGGACAAAGTTATTAGTTTCAAATTGTCCAAAATATCTTAGTAAGGTGGAGGATATGATAAGAGTACCTTATGCTAGTTTTGTTGGTAGTCTAATAAATGCCATGGTCTGTACAAGACCATACATTTCCAAAGAAGTGTGATTCCTTAGTTGATTCATGGCTAATCTTGGATGAGTACATTGGGATGCAGTAAAGAGATTATTCAGGTATTTGTGGGGTAATTCTGAGCATTTCTTATGTTATCATGGATATCCGACAAGATCTTTGCATTCAGTTTGTATTTATGGATTTGTGCATTCAGATTGGGCAACTGACATTGATAGTAGAAGATCTACTAGTGTTTATGTGTTTACTATGTTTGGTGGAGCTATCAATTGAATGAGTAAGTGACAAGTTGTAGTCACTTTTTCCACTATAGAAGCAGAGTACATGGCAGCTACTCATGCTTGTGAGGAAGCCATTTGGCTTCAAAGATTATGTTTAGATGTTGGGATTGATGTGGGGATGATTAATATTTGCAGTGATAGTCAAAGTGCTATTTTCTTAGCAAAAAATCCTATCTTCCAGCTAGAATGAAATGTATTGATGTTCAATTCCATTTTTTTCATGACATGGTGGAAGATGGTAAGGTGCAAATTGAAAAAGTCGATCCTTTGACGAATGTTGTAGATTCCTTAACAAAGCCAATAAGCACAAAGAAGTTTAGATGGTGTTCAGAGTATATAGGCCTTTCAACCCCTAGCAATTGATTACCTAATTAGATTGGCTCTTGAAGGGTGTTTGACAAGTGGGAGAATGTTGGTAATTAAGGTGTCTCAACCTTTGCATTCTCCTAGCATTAAAATATTAATTTATTAATGCTTATCTTGTAATTTCTTGCTCATATTAATTTTTCATCTAATATGACTTGGCATGGTGAATTGTCGACATATTGGAAGATGACATGGAATGTGACATGGATGTTGTGGTCCCTACAAGGCAATATAGGTGTCCCACTTTGGGAAGATATTCTTTGACATCTTTCTACAACTCAAACATACCTTCATCTATCATATGGTATGGTGTCAATCTTGTTATGATAAATGAAGGTATGTTTCTCAAAAAAATGAATCTCAACTATTAAAAATAAATAAATTTATTAATTAAAAAATCAATAAATATCACTTTGAGCTATAGACGAATTATCAAAATGACTTTATAAGAAGTTGATGGTTTTGAAATTTTTGGATGGCACTACATAGGGGAGACCAAGGTTGTTGTGGCTTGTTGTTGGCATGATAGGGCTTGCATGCCCCCATAGTGACCAGCTTTGGTCATCCCTCTACTCGTGACGAGTGCTACTTTATAGGGTGTGTGTGGGGTGGGGTTTGGGTCATTATTTTGTTGTGTAGGGGTTTGTTTCTTCTTCTATTTGGCATTGGCATGTGGTGGGGAGGGTGCTGGGTGGTGTTAAGGTGGTTTCTTTTCTATGTGGTGGCTTGGGGGAGTGGGTGTTTTTGGTGTGGTGTTTTATCCTGCTCGGATTTTGTGTTGCATATGGCATCAGTTGTGGGTGCAAGGATTTTGAATAATATGACTTCTACTAAAATGGCTTTGGTTGTGGATCCAGCCCCATCAGGATTGGACAAAGCGGTTAATTTTTTAAGCAAAACCTCAAGTGAGGGGGATTCTTCTCATAATGGAGGTCCTTGGGTTTCGAAATTGAATGTTTGTCTAGAGAGGAGTGCTTCTCAACCAATTTTAGTTATCTAGCTAGAATTATTAGCTAAAGATGCTAATTGTTTAAGTAGCCATGCTTTGATTTGCAAATTTATGGGTATTCAGGTTTCTCTTCTTTTTTTGGAGTTGTGGGCACATAGGACTTGGAATCCTAAAGGGGATATGAAGGTTATACAAGCAACAAATAATTATTTCATAGTGGTTTTTTCATGCTTGGTGGATTGGTACAATGCCTTTGAAGGAGGTCCCTATTTCTACAGCTAGGTGGGTTTGTTTATTAAACCATAACATATAAGGTTCAATCCAACTGAGGAGCTATCATCAAAGATTCCTATGTGGGTGAGGATCCCTTAGCTTCCCCAGGAGTTCAAGAGGAATGATGTTATGCATATGATTTTTGCTCTTCTAGGAAATTAGTGGGAGCCTCACAACTAATGATGGAAAAAAAGGTAAATTCATGTGCCCACATTTGTGTAGAAATTGATTTAAATAACCCATTACCAAATTCATTGGAGATTTAGTTTGGGTTCACTTCTTGGATTCAACAACTGGATTATGAAGTTCTACCCTTTTGCTATCGGATTTGTCATGAGTATGGTCATTTATAGAGAAAATGCCCAAAATTTAACTCTTCTAGTGGGCTTATTGGTGCCTCATCTAACTTAAGGCCATCTCGTCCACCTCCTCCAAAGGAAAAAGGGAAGGCTCCTATGTGTGGGAGAGGAATTGATAATGAGGTTTTTACCCCAGTTCAACCCCGCAACAAGTGTAGAGGTTTGAAGAGAACTTATAAGGATAGGTAGGTAGATGTTTCTTTCAACCATTTTGAGGCTTTGGAGGATCTAGATTAGTAGTTGGGGTTTTTGGATGGGTTTCATGCAAATTCAGATAATGCGGGATTGAACCAATAAGATTCTATTGGTAACCACGATATTTTGGGGGAAGATCAGCTTGTTTCTCAGTTGGATATAGATCAATCTCTATTGTGCCTAGGTGAAGTTGTTGTGTAGGTGGACAAGGAGATGGTGGATGATAAGGCCTTTCAACTCTCTATGATCCTTTACCTAAGGTTGCGGCATTGGTTCCTAGTAAGAGTAAAACAAAATTATCTTCTTTGGGTTTGCAACAAAAAAACCTTAAAAAGGGTGGCTTAGAGAAGTCTACAAAAGTGGGTAGGAAGAAAGATCAAGTCAAAATTAAAGTCATGGGGAAGAATTTGGTGGATTTAGGGTCAGTTAGGACCATTGATTCCCATTTCTCTAACCTTCAATAATGATCATCTTTTCATGGAATGCATGGGGATTGAATAGCTCCCCAAGATAAAAGGTTGTTCAAGATTTAATTAAATTGCATGCTCTTGTTGTTGTGTTCATTCAAGAGACTAAGTTATTAGTGGATAGTATGTTTAGTGTGGCCTCCAAGATTTGGGGGAGGGGTCAATGTCAGTGTATTGGGGCGCATGGAAGATCTAGAGGGATTGTGTGCCTTTGGGACCCATGCAAGGTTTCTCCTATCTAGTGGTTAGTTAGTAGATACTACTTGTTCGTGGTTGTGTCAAGCTTTGTTTTTGGTGAAATGGTTTTATTTACTATTGTGTATTCTCGTATAGAGCTTCCTTCTAAATATCAACTTTGGTCCCATAGCAGGTTTGTTTGCTCCTTAGGTCCTCTTCTTCCTTGGATTATTGTTGGCAATTTTAATAGTATTACTAGTTTGGAGGAAAAAAGGGGTGGGGTGGATACGCTTGATCTATCATCTACAATTTTCAAAGAAAATATTGATTTGTTGGGATTGATTGATGTAAGACCTGGTAATGGTTTGTTCAATTGGAAAAATAGAATATGTGGAGAAGGATTCATATTAGAGAGATTAGATAGATTTCTAGTCTCTAGCTTTTGGGTTGGTAGAAATTGGCTTTCTAGTTAAAAAAAATTAGACTAGAGGGATTTGGATCATTAGCTCATCAAATTATGTGCAAGTAGTAAAGGCCTCAATAAGAACCCCTCTTTCAAATTCCAACTTATATAGTTACGAGACCCTCTATTGTAGGATCTAATGAAGGAATGGTGGAGGATGGATTCACCTGCATATGGCACTACTATGTATGCATTTGTTAAAAGACTTCAATTTGTGAAATATCAGCTTAAGAAGTGGAATAAACAAAGTTTGGTAATCTTTTTAGGTCTAAGTTGGTTACCTAGCATCATCTGGACTCCATAACTAGGTAGCATAGGGATAATGGGATGTCCTTGGATTCTCTTAGAGGAAGAGGATGCTAGGAAAGAGTTTGTTGAATGGGAGCTGAGGGAAGAGATTTTTGGAAGAAAAAATCTTGAATTGATTGGTTGTAGGAGGGAGATAGGAACACTACTTTCTTCTTCAATTTAGTTAAAGCCATAAGACATAGTAACTTGATTTCATCTATCATGTCCTCCCAAGGGCATCAACTATCTTCCTTTAAGGACATTTCATAGGAAGCTATTCAATTTAACTCCTCTCTATTCAAGGAAGATTCACCTATCATAGTTGAGGAGGAGAACTTTATCCTAGATTGTATTCCATCCATTATTTCCCTAAAGAAAAATGAGACTCTTCTTAAGCCTATCCTATTGGAGGAGGTGGAAGAGATTGTTTTTCAAATGAAAAAATGAAAATCCCATGGTCTAGATGGTTTCCCAATTGAATTTTTCTAAGAGTTCTAGGAGGTTATCAAATTTGAATTGTTGGTTGTGGTACAGGAATCGTAGAGTAGTAAGCAGATGCTAAGAGCTTTGAATTCACCCTTCCTTGCACTTATCCCTAAGAGGAGCTTATTCTCTTAATAAGTTCTGACCATTTGACTTATGTAATGTCGTTTACAAGATTATTTCTAAACTTTTGGTAGAGAGGCTTAAACTATGGTTGGGTTTGATCATTTCTGAAGAACAAGGAGGTTTTGTTTCAGTGAGGCAAATTTTTGATGGTGTGGTTATTGTTGCTAAAGCTATTCAATCTATGGATAAATCAAAGGAGAAGGCTATGTTCATTAAGTTGGATATGGACAAATCTTATGATCGAGTAAAATGGGACTTTCTCTATAAGATGCCTTTTGCCTTTAGTTTTGGGGCAGGATGGATTGAATGGGTGATGAGTTATGTTGGGTCACCCTCATATTTAGTGTTGATTAATGGGGAACCTTCTTTTTTTGGTGGCTCTAGAGGTCTCAGGCAGGGGGATCCCTTATCTCCTTATCTATTTCTTATTATCGTTGAGGGCCTAGAGAGAATCCTTCAGGCTCATGTGAGGCTAGGTCTTATTCATGGGTGGAATTGGGGAAATGGGTTGGATCCCCAATCTCACTTACAATTTGTGGATGATACTGTTTTGATGGGTGTGGCCACAATTGATGAAGCGACCAACATCAAGCAGGCTCTAGATATCTATCTGGGAGCTTCAGGTCAGAAAATTAATGAAGATAAGTCTTACATATTTTTCTTTAATACTCCATTGCATAGTCAAGCAAGGATATGCATGAATCTTAAGATTTCAAATTAGTTCCTTTCCTTTTGTGTACTTGGGTATCCCTCTCTCTATTGGTCCTTTTACGAGAGGAACTTGGAAGAATGTGTTGGATGGATTCTATGAGTGAGTTAGTCATTGGATGTATAGATGGTTATCCTCTATTGGGAGGGTTCTTCTATTAAAATATGTGGTCCAAGCTCTCCCAATCTACAAGTGTATGGTTCAACTTGCTCCTGCCAATTTCATTAAGGAGTTGGATGTGTTATCTAGACAATTTCTTTGGGTTGGTAATCTTAATTCCTCTAAGTGGAGCTTGGTGGTCCTGGGTTGATTAACGATGTCCTCACTAGACAGGCTTTGGCAGCGAAGTTATATTGGAGATGGTGTACTAACTAGGACCAAGCTTGGGCTAGGATCTTAGCCTCAAAATATTTGAGGGGAGTTGATTGGAAAGGAATACCTAGGCTCTCTTTGAAAGGTAAAGGCTCTATGATCTGAGAAACTCAAAATATTTGAGGGGATTTGTAATAGTGGGTCAAAGGATCGTGTTTGGTTTGACTCCTAGGATGGTCTTCCCCCAATCATGACTTCTCATCCACATCTACAGAATATTTGTGATTCCTTTGTTGAGGTCGGTTGGGCTCAAGTGGAGAACTTTAAAGTTGCTAAGAGCCTTGGTTAGGTGGAAGTCAGCAGGTGGAAGGATGTTTGAGATTTGCCTCTAGGAGGTTCAGAGGATGATCGAGCCATATTTTGGCCAGTAGGGCATGTAGCTCCTTACAAACTAATGATGTTTTAGCTTGGGGTCTGAGCCCCAGGGAATTTTTTGGTTTTTGTTGGGTATCGGGTTCTAGATAGGTGGAAGTTTGTGTGGAACAAGTTTGCATGGCCAAAATGTAACTTTTTCCTTTGGCTTGTGGTTCGTAATAGGTGCTTCACTTGGGATAATATTTTGAAGAGAGGCTTTCAAGGGTCTTCCAAGTGTGTCTTGTGTGGGAGCAGTGTGGAATTTGTGGTGCATTATTGCTTCAATGTAGGTTCTCCAAGACTATTTGGCATTGTTTGTGGGAGGCTTGGAGGCATTCTTGCATTCATGCTTCATCTTTTGTTGAGTTTTGGAGAAGCTTGGGTAGGTCTCTGACCAAGACTTTTTATTTGTAGGCAGCTTAGGGTATAGGCCCTTCTTGTATTCTATGGTGGATTTGGTTGGAAAGAAATCATAGGATCTTTTATGGGGCGAGTCTGTCTGCTCAACAGGTTTGGCAACAGGCTCAGAACATGATTCAAGAAACTATTTAGGCCAGGTGTGAGGTGGTTATCCCATTAGAAGTTGAGGAGGTGAGGGTGTTGTGTGAGCTGGGTTTGGTTGGTGGAGGTTTTGGGAGGTTGTACTCCAATGATAGACATCACTCCACCACAAAGCTTCAACAAGAGGGTAGATGGAACTCACCTCCTCTGGTGTCTTGTAGATTAATATTGATTCATCTTTAGGGGTAATCCTAGTTTTGTTGATGTTAGGGGTGTTGGCAGGGACAGTGAAGGTTCTCGCGTCTTTATCTTTTCTAGCTTTTAGGGGCACCAAAGTAATAACTATATGGAGCTTTTGGCTATCCTTTTAGCTTTGGAAAAGTATTGTGAAATGGGCTGGTGAAAAATCATTTGCAAATCTGATTCACAGATTATGGTGGTTATGTTGAATAGGGGTTCCTTGGATGGGGCGAATTGGTTGTTGTTTTCTATCATTCGCCAAATTCACTAGATTAGGTTCCCTTTGGATTTCGTTGTGTTTGTCCATATCGCTAGGGAATGGAACAAGGTTGCAAATTGTTTGACGAAATGGGCTTCAGAAAATAGGGGTACTTCGTAGATTGATGATTTGGAGCAACTTCCCTTAGACTACCCCCGAAGGTTGAAGTTGGTGATTCAAGAAGATATTCAAGGTTTCTAGGTTGGGCTTGGGGCACTTGGTTGGGCTCTTGCAGGGGCTTGTTTGGGCTTTGTGGATTTTCCTGGTGGTTCTCAATGTGAGGACATTCTTTGATTGTATTATCTCTTTTTTGATGAAATAATTTTTTACCACTTTTTTATCAAAAAAACTATAGACAAATTAAAAATTGTATTGACAAAAAAAATAAAAATGAATAAATATCACTTTGAATTAGAATTAAAAATTGTATTCACAAAAAAAATCCCTTTCAATCAAACACCACAAATAAAAATGTCTCCAAATGAATTCTCTCAATATATTTTGTATAGATTTTTGAGAAATATATATGCTAATATTTTTAAAGGACCTCTAACTTTTTACCTTTAAAATAAAAGCTCATTCTATAAAATACATTTTAAATGGACCAAAAAATTTAAACAAGTTGTAGAACGTGAAAACAACATTTTTGAAACTGCTAAGCAAATCACTAAGCACCCTGAGTGGATGAGAGAGAAGTGATTGAAAAGTAGAAGCAATCATCAATAAAACAATTCATTAATTAATACATTGGATCTCTTTATGTCCAAAAAAATTTGAATGTATCAAAGATGACATCTATAAAACCTATTTACAATTGAAATACTCAAAACACCTCGAAGATCTGAAGATCTCTTTAACATAATTCAAATTTTTACACCCTTTTTACATAAAGACCAATTTCTCTATTCTTAAAATTTATTCAATTAAAAAATATATTTTAATTGAAATACTATTCTTCATATGAAATTAAGAAGCCATTTTTTATTCTCCTTATATGTAATTACATTTAACTCTTTTCTTTTTAAAACTATTTGATTATATTTAATCATTAATTTTTTCTTTCAAAAAAGATAATTAATTTTTATTCAAATAATTATATTATTCAATCTCCCAAATTAATTTGATAACATATATCCAATACTACCCAAACGAGATTTGACCATATTTAATAATTAATTAAAGTTCCTCAATAAATAAATAAAAAATCGATTTCTACTGTAGGGGATACTGTACAGGCGATACAATTCCAATGGGATTTCGGTGTTTCCTACCTTGAATAAAACATAAAAGAGTAAAAGAGACTCCATCATAAACCTGAAGACCGAATTCATATAATCTTAAATTCAAAGTCACATCAGAACGATCCTGATGGAAAGGGACACTGACAATGAGAGACAATTGCTTTCTAGCAGTAAACAGTAAGATCTATTGGAATTCAAAATTCTCACAACATTGTTTTCACGCAAACAGAAAACTGCTCTGAATCAAAACCCATACCAGCAATAAAAAGATCTATCCTGTACTGCAGACAACTTTTCAGAAATCATCACCACCATCATAATCATCATAACCCCCCTGATCAGCATAGTCGTCCTCAACCTTCTCTGCAACATCATCAGCAATCTTATCCTCCACATAATCAGCTCCCTCAGCTAGAGCCAAGCCACCCAAAACCCCAGCCACAGCTCCCACTGCCAAACCAGTCCCAACTCCAAACTTACTGCTACTGGGCTTCTGAGGGTCACCATAAGCAGGCGCACTGCCATAACCAGAACCCTCATAAGGAACCGGGACCGGCTGTGCATAAGGGTTTCCATAAGGTCCACTAGGGTACCCTGAAGGAGGGTTAGCCACATAAGGATATTGCTGTGGAGGAGGGTTAGCACCATACGCATATGGGTACGGCTGTGGAGGGGGGTTAGCAGCATATGGATATTGCTGGTATGGGTAAGGGGCAGGGGCAGAGGCAGGGGCAGGGGCATAGTCTCTTGTGCCATAGGGCTGCGGGTAAGGGTACTCCTGCTCGGGCCATCGTTTTTCCCTCACAGAGATCGCGATCTCGAGCTTACCCTGCGGCCGGCCGGACGGGCGCTTCAATTTGAGGGTCCGTTCTTGCCTCTGATCGAAGCCCACTTCGTCCAGGATTTCTGCGAGTCGAACCCGGGCGGTTCCGACCAGGGGTTTAGTCAGCTCGGAGGCCTTTTCATGGACAATGTCGATCGTCAGCTCGGCGTCCTGCAGCGGCCTTGTGACGGGGACGATGAGCTTCTCGTTCCATGAAGGATTCGTATCGCCCTCTGGATCGACCTGAGTCGAAACCTTGGCGTCTGGATCGACCCATGCTACGGCATACGGACGCAGATCGCCGTATCGCCAGTTCACATTTTTCAGATCCTTTGCAGATATGACCGTGAGATCCACTTCTACAGGCCTTGGACGCCCTGCCATTCCCAATTCAATTGAACAGGGGATTTGGATAGGCTTCTGTAGGAGTTTTTCACAAAGAAAATCGTGCGGCTAATGACTCCATTTATATGCAGCTCTCGGCCGAAGATTCGGGATTTGTGGAGGGGATTCGTTCTGTTGCGGTGCATTTATCTGCCAATTAAATATATTAAGATAATTATTAATTGAAAAAAATAATAATAATTTTTTTAAATCCCAATATTTAGGTGCACTAGATATTTGCATCGCCAATTAAATATATTAAAAGAACTATTAATTGAAAAAAACATTAATATAAATTATTCAAAACACCAATATTTAGGGACATTAGATACTTGCATGTTGTTCATTTAACAAAAAAATGTTATTTAAAATATTAATATATTTTTATATTGGATTGAGGGGATAAGATCTAAAGATTAATAATTATTATGATTTGATATATTTAGGTTTCTAATTAAATATTGTAGACACTTAAAATTTATCATTCATATTTGATCAATTTTATCCCAATTTTTCTTATGTTTCGCCTATATATTAATTAAATAATATTCTCAATTATTTAATTAATATTACCATCATCCCAACCTTCATCCCAAAATCATTATCTCATTTTCCTTAATTTTTTAGCCTAATTATTTACCTATTCTAATGTTCACCCTTCCTTCAAAACTTAAATAATTTTTTTTTTATTTAATTTCTTTTTTAACCATTCTCCATAATCCCCCTCTAATTCTTCATTATCCCTAATCTCCACCTAGTTGAATACACATGGCTTAATCGATAATTAAATGAGCATACGACCACTTCAAATCCCCACAAAATCTATATGTTATCTCAAGTACCCTCATGTGGTACTCCAAGGTATGGATCAACCTTAAATGATCCAATTTTTTATTCTCCCATGTATCTTGGAGGCATATGTTATCTTCATGTTTTTCAAATTTGTACTCCAAAGGCATGGTGGTGACAAAAGCCACCTTTACGAGGAACCTTCCAAAGGTACTTGGAAGTACCTTCAAGTACCCCCATCTCAATCCTATACATCCACTAACTGCCATGCATCATCTCATCCCTTGATCCTCCACCAATCTTGGAGCCTCCAATCTCACAAAACCATTACTTGCCACTTGTCATTCTTTCCTTTCTTAAGAGATCTCAAGCCATTCTAGCCATTGATCTTTCCAATCAATCTTAGCCATTGATCCATTCAATCAAAAAACTATAAATCCAACCTCAAACCAAGCCATTTTAACAACCTGGAATGCAATTTTATGTTACTAAATTGTGAGCACACATCACACATCAATTGGGAAAAACCACTTCATTGTGCAATTGAGGAATCTTAACATGGAATACATTGTCTATTTTATGTTTTTGAAGATTTCTTAATGCCTAATATGAGTGTTGCACAATTTAGTTGTTTAAGTTGTTCACCATAGGCACAAATTTACCTACACCTATCTCTAACACACCTAGTGGGACCCACATCCTTAAGTTACTAACTAAAATTCGCTGTTTCAATGTTTTTTGTTATTGCATGCTCAGTTCGTGAAAGCACTCTAATTTTTGGAAAAATTTCTTATATTTCAGCAATTGCACAGAAGATTGAAACACTACTTTACCTTGTCTAAAAACATGTTTTTAATGCTTTTATAGATTTTTTGCTTTTGGTTTTTATATAGGTTTAAGTCTTATAGGGGTTTACACTGCTACATTTTTCATTTACTTTAATTTTAATCAATTAATCCTTTGTTTGCTGACTTCAATTTTTTTCTATGCAGATTGAAATTTTTGTCAAAACTATAGAAAAATCAATGAAAGTAGTCTATTTTTCGACATCTATGCAAATTTGGGGCATTGGTGGTTCTGCTAAAAAAATGGCAAATGTGCTCTTAGTTTTGGCGACTCCATGTTAGGTATACAAATATACTATACTTTTCAAATTTCTAAAATTCTCTAGCTTCATTTCAGATTGTTAGTGGTTTTATGTTTTTGTTTACTAAACTAACTAGCTAACTTAGCTTGTCTTGTGATCAATCTAACATCATTTGTATAGCCTACATTAGTCCAAGACCAATCAAATAAACTACTAACAATATCTTTTGCAGTCCCATGGTCAAAGACTCCACTTTTATCCATTAAAGTAGAATAAAGGGTCAAATAATTGTGTGCCGTGTTTGGAGTCTCTCATAGGTGTATGCTCTCTCCTCGTACCATTCAGTGATCTTGGAGATCAAAACCTTATCCTTGTAAAATTCATTGTTTTAGTGTTTTTTTTATTGCATGCTCAGTTCATGAAAGCACTTTATTTTTTGGAAAATTTTCTTATTTCTCGGTTGCACGGAAGATTAAAACACTACCTTGCCTTGTCTAAAACATGTTTTTAATGCTTTTATAGAATTTTGGCTATTGGTTTTTTGATAAGGTTTAAGTCTTATAGGGAGTTATGCTGCTACATTTTTCATTTACATCAATTTCAATCAACTAATCCTTTGTTTACTAACTTCAACTTTTTTCTATGCAAATTGAAATTTTTGACAAACTATGGAAAAATCATTGAAAGTAGTCTATTTTTTGGAATCTTTGCAAATTTGGGGCTTTGGGGTTATGCTAAAAAAATGGAAAATATGCTCTAAGTTTTAGCAACTCCATGTTAGGTATAAAAATATACTATACTTTTCAAATTTCCAAAATTCTCTGGCTTCATTTCAAATTATTAGTGGTTTTATATTTCTATTTACTAAACTAACCAACTAACTCAACTTTTCTTATGATTAATCTAACATCATTTTTATAGCCTCCATTAGTCCAAGACCAATCAAACAAACTACTAATAATATCTTTTGTAGCCCCATGGTCAAAGACTCCACTTTTATCCACTAAAGTAGAATAAAGGGTCAACTAATTGTGTGCCATGTTTGGGGTCTCTCATAGGTGTATGCTCTCTCCTCATACGATTTCATGATCTTGGTGATTTGAGGTCTCTCTATAATTTAAAGGGGCATAGTCCCTTGTGTCATAGGACTTCAGGTAAGGATACTCCTCAGGCCTTCATTTTCCCCTCACAAAGATCGATATCTCAAGCTTACCCTATGGTCGGTCAGATAGGCACTTTAGTTTGAGGTTTTGTTCTTTCCTCTAGTCGAAGCCCACTTTATCGATTTTTTTTGTGAGTCAAACCCAGGAAGTTCTAACTAGGGTTTAATCAACTCAGAGGCCTTTTAATGGATGATGTCAATTGTCATCTCATCATCCTGCAATGGCCTTGTGATGGGGATGGTGAGCTTCTTATTCCATGAAGGTTTTGTGTTTCCCTCTCAATTTTCAAGGCAAAACCTTAGTGCCCAGGTCGACCCACGCTACAATATATAGACATAAATTATCATATCGCTAATTCTTATTTTTCAAATCCTTTATAGAGATGATTGTGAGATCCACTTCTACAAGTCTTGGATGCCCAACTATTCTTAGTTCAATTGAACAAGGGATTTAGAATGCAATGTTATGCTACTATAAATCCAACCCCAAGCCAAGCCATTTCAACAATAACTTGGAATGCTTGATGTGATGCTACTATTGTGAGCACACATCACACATCAATTGGGAAAGCAATTGCATTTTGCAACTAAGGAGTCTTAACATGGAATATATTGTTTATTTTATGTAATTGTAGTTTTTTAACACCTAATCCAAATGTTTATTTTATGATTTGTGTTTTTCAATTTAGTTGTTTAAGTTGTTCACCATAGGCAAAAATTTACATGAACATAGATCTCTAACACACATGATGGGACCCACATCCCTAAGTTACTAACTATTTTTTTTTGTTTTTAGGATTTTTCATTACAAGATTAATTGAATGGAAGAAAGTTCTTCTTTTTGGAAAATGTCCTTATATTTCAATGGTTGTGCAAAATATTGAAACACTAATTTACCTTATCTAAAAACATATTTTTAATGCTTTTATAGAATTCCTAATATCAGTTTTAGATAGGGTTTAAGTCTTATAGGGGGTTATGCCGCTACATTTTTCATTTACATCAATTTAACCAACTAATCCTTTGTTTTCTAAATTCAACTTTTTTACTATGAAGATTAATTTTTTTGTCAAAACTATGGAAAAATCAATGAAAGCAGACTATTTTTTTGGCATATGTGCAAATTTGGGGCTTTGGCAGTTATGAGAAAAAGTTATGCTAAAAATGTAGGTTAGTTGGACTAACTCAGCTTGTCTTGTGATCAATCTAACATCATTTTTATAACCTACATTAGTCCAAGATTTAAAATCAAACAAACTACTAACAATATATTTTGTAGTCCCATGATCAAAGCTCCACTTTTATCCACTAAAGGAGAAGAAAGGGTCAAATAATTGTGTGCCATGTTTGGGGTCCCTCATAGGTGCATTCTCTCTCCTCGTACCATTTGGTGATCTTAGAGATCAAAACATTGATTTGACCCAATTCTTATAGTTCCAATCCCAAGAGAATTATTCATGTGTATGCTCTCTCCTTACACCTTGAGTGATATTGGAGACCAAAAGAATCTACCGTTTCTTTCCCTATAGAATTTTTTCTTGGAGATTTCATCACTACAAGGGATGACCTCTCCACATGTTCTAATGGGGTATAGAAAGGGGAAGAGAAAAAAATGTACCTCAAGGAGTAGCCATCATCATGTCTGGTTGAGCCCCAAGATCCTTGATCCACCAAGAATGGGTGGTAAAGAGTCTAGAAAAGAGCCTCCTAGCTCAAGAATTTGTAGATGGGCCCTATGTTCAAGGATTATGTGTTAATACCTAGCATATATTGAGGACTCCTTGGAAACTTGTATTATCCTATATTAATACCATTGGTTGTTTTCCCTTATTGTCATTCTAGTTGAATGGTGATGAAAGTGGTCATCATGTTTCCATAAGGATTAACACACCTTATTGAATAAATCTAGGATTTGTTATGTGTTTGGCATGTCTTTTATGTGCTAGACTAGTGAATTCCTTTATCCTGCAATCTATAAGAAGTGTCCAACCAATTTTATTCTTTTTTGTTTCTAATCAAATTACTTTTTCCAAAAGTTCACTAGTTAGTGGATCCACTATGTTTTTCAGTCATTCTTCTTAGCCCAAAAATATTTAGGTTGTCCTAGGAACAAATTGTCAAAATTTATCAAACTCTAAATTCACAAACCTATCAGTCTTTTGGTGAATCCACTCTAATTTTTGGTGGTTTCATTTTTTCCATCTTACTAACTCAATCATAGTCTAATTTCATCAAACTATCTTTCAAAGGTCTTGTTTGTAGATTAGAAAATCCACTTTATTGTTCGATGGATCTGTTTACCTTGAGCTAACCTATGTTTAAATCACCAAAATCTATCAAACTCTCTTTCAACTATTTTGGCCTAGGTTTAGGG
This sequence comes from Sequoia sempervirens, assembly GCA_007258455.2. Taxonomy (NCBI): domain Eukaryota; kingdom Viridiplantae; phylum Streptophyta; class Pinopsida; order Cupressales; family Cupressaceae; genus Sequoia; species Sequoia sempervirens. The sequence goes on from VDFB02083838.1 coordinate 39,827, forward strand.
AAGCCACTTTGTGTTTCAACAGATTTGTTTTCCCCTTGAAATTGAACTTTTCCAACACTAAAAATTGTTAAAATTTTAAATATCAGCATTCTTGCTCACAAATCAATGAGTCCACTCTAATCTATGGTGGATCCATTCCCATACAAAATCCAGAGAGCTAAATTAATTGTCCAAAACATTAATATTGCTCCCTTGATTCTAAGACAATAAGCAAGTATCCCATACCATACCATATTCAATTAGAAAAAGTCTGTGTCCAACCTCCAACATCATTTATTAGCCCAAACATCATACTTCCCTTAGCAAGGATGAATTTTCAACATCAACTATCCTAACACACATCATAAAAATTTACATTACACCATCTAGTATCACAAATCAAACCTTAACATCTTAAGTCTTAAACAATACCCCACATAACACTTTCTTGAGAACTTAGCTTATCTCAAATTTGTAGTCCATCAACCAAACTATTTAACCTTGAGCCAAAGGTATAGTTTGTATCCCCACTCCTTTTCTTGAGAAATCTTCCTATCTCAAGTGATAAAATTAATATCAAATGAACCTTGTCCTAAGATAATAAATATATTTAAGATGATATTATATATAGGCACCCTTTCACACATCCATTCCAACATAACACAATCCTTGCAATAGAAATACATCACATTAGACACAACCTTTCCATAATCACATCCACTCATACCAATCCATTTTTGTCACAATCTTGCAAGCTAATAAACAAATGGAGCACCAATCACATTTTTCCATGAGAATTCCAAGATATAAAAATCCTTATTAGTTGGATTTAGGAGATACATCAAACAAACTAAATCCAAAAGAGCAACCAAGTGAGCAAGCATTGGTAGCACAACCTAAGTATTCACCTAGATTGTAGAACTTCATAAATAAAACTAATAAAATTGGCATGATTGATAAGGTGAAATAACTAAAGAAAGGCATTTTCTTGAAAAACTCATAAATCAAGGTGCAAAACTTCCCCCTAACTTTGAATTGTCAAAGTAGGAGATATTGTGATACAAAAAGCCTTGGAACAATCTTTGGAGAATTCATGGGGTAGTTTCCATTCACAAGACTCTATCTTTGGTGGTAGCATATTGGTTCAACTTCCACATATTCAACCTCCTCCACCTTTATTACCTTTCAATCCCATCACAATTTTGATTCATAATTTGATTAAAACTTCTCAAATCCAACTTAGCATACATGCCATTCCCACTCAACCATATATACCATGGATTATATCTCACATTTATAGTTCCACTCCTTTTACTATTCCATCTTTGTTTCCTATAACACCTTTCCAACCCTTTTTTGCATCCCATGTCATTGCTTCATCTTATATTCCTCAGCCATCCTCTTCATACATCAATCCACCTCTTTCTTCTTGCATCCCTCGACCATCCTCCACTTGTATTCCCCAACCTTCTTATTGCATCCCACCACCATCTTCCATTTACATCCCTCAAGCCCCCTCCTCCTATATATCACAATTTTTTGTATTGTAAATTCCTCAAACATCACATATACCGAACACATCATATTTATGTGTCAAACAACCAAATCATATTCCACTTCTTGTGTCATCTCCTACTAATAAGTTTCACCACCATCCAACCCCCAACCTCATTTCCAATAGTGTGTTATGCAACCAAGTGCATCTCTCAACATGATAGCTTTAATGTCAACATCATGTTATCATCAAGAATGGGAAGGCATGAAACTTGACCTAAAAAATTTACAAGAAGGCACTGGTCACAAAGAAACATTATGAGTTTGAAGACTTGTTCCCATGTCCATTTGATAGATCCATGTTAATGGTACCTTTTCCCTAACATTTTTAAATACCAAAGCTTGAAAAATACAAAGGGAAAGGTGGCCCTTGATACCATGTTAAATAATTCTTCATGGCATGACAAGAGGTTGCATATGATGATCAATACCTCCTTTATTTATTTTCTTGTAGCTTAGGTGGAAAAGCCTTGGAATTGTTCATGCACCCACCCTAAATGGACAATCCTTAGAACATGGTTCATGTACCTACCCTAAGGTTTCGTATCATCCTTTGCAAACTTATTTGAATTTTTTTTTCTCATTTCTTCTATAATTTTGAACATGACATCACCATGCTAGATCTTTTAATGATAAAAATGTAATCATGAGAGTTTTGTGGCATATTTACAATGATTAAGAGGACTTGATAGTCATTTTCCTTGGACCATGCTTGAAAAACAACTTGTCAACATTTTCATCCAAAATTTGAACCAAAAGATGTCATTTCACTACAAGTACATTATTCTTCCACATTTGATGAGACAATAGAAAATAGGGAAACCATTGAAAAGGACCTTATAGCCAAAGGCTTAGTCAATATTTTAAAGGAAAACAATGATAAACAATCCAATGAAAATCCACAATTTTGGGATAAAAAAATTTATATACAACCACACATCAAATGCCAATAAATCTACAAACACCTAACATGACACCCACATACTTAAATTATTCCCTCAAATCAACCAAAACAAACTCCCCAAAACAATCCCAAACAAAAATTTACTAGCCTTGGGGAATCAATGGATGTTGTGTTCAAGAAACTCATGCAAGAAAACATGGTCACATTTCCAATGACATAAACTTTTGATGGATCTAAGTTGAAACCATCCTAGTACAAAGAGAATAAATATTGGGATTACCATAGGATTAAATTTCATGTCATAAATAAATACATGAAGCTCAAGAATTATATCCAGGATCTCATTGAATGTAGAGATATAAAGATAGATGGATCTTCATCCACCTCACATAATACTCAATTAGGAATACACCAAGATCCACTCCCAAATAATTCCCAAGGCAATCCATCTCCATCCACTAATTCCAACCAGGGAGGTACCTAAAATAACTGCACTAACCATGTTAGTGGCAATAAGGTCCCCCATAACTATGATAACATTATGGGATATATCTTTCAATTTTCCTTGCAAGTTGAAATTTTTAAAATCAAGGCCAAAGACCCTAAGTGTGCTATCACTACTAGACATGGAAAGGTTATTGTCCCAAGACCATCCACTTCATCCTCTCCAAGTTCCCAATATAAACTCTTAAAACATCTCGAGAAAACTAAAATGTAAATATCCATCTTGGAATTCCTCAAATCATCCCCCATCCATAGAGATATTTGGACTGAGCTTTACAAGAATCAAAGTTCCCCAATGACAGTGATCCTAAACAATTCCAAGCACTTGATATATTTTTTCCACTTGCCAACTTGCATTTATAAAAAAATACATGCATGCAATTGACCCATCCCATAATAAATTTATTCACATTGAATTCTTTATATCAAAACACAAGGTGAAACAAGTCTTGTCTAGTCATTTGGCTTTGCCTTAAATTTATGCAACTTAAATTTTATAAAATAGTTGGAATATTTGGTTGCAAGTTCAAAACCTCAAGTCATTACCATCAAAGCATATGAAAATGTAAAATGAGATTCAAAAGTTATTGTAGACACCTAACATTTGACCTTATCCAACCACACCTAATTTTAGCCTATCCTTCCATTAATTAAATAAATAATATTTACTAATTTATTTAATTTATCTCATCTTCTCCTAGCCAATTAATTAAATAAATATTCATTATTTATTTATTTAATTTATCTATTATCTTTATCCCTAAATCCTCCAACTAAATTAATTAATTAATTTAGGCTAATTAATGCCCATAACCTTTTCCTCCATTATTTAATTCTACGTTATCTCTTAATCCTTATCTATTTAATCTTATCCATTGATTCTATTCACATGGATCACAATCTAAACCTACCACCATGTGACAAGTGTCCCTTTCACATGACTAAATAAGGCCTTGTCTAGATTCATTGAACCTAGACATTTCCCAAAAGTCAAACTAACTTTCCATCTCAACTATTAATTTCATATCCCACCTCTTAATCCTAGCCATCCACATAAGAATGTTTCCCTAATGCACATCCTAAACCTAGCCCTTATCCCTCATGTGACACTTTTCACATGGCTACAACTATGATCCCAACCCTAATCCTCATTCAATCTTAGTCACACATTACTCAATCCATCTTGGTCCTTGATTTCTCTCATAGAAATTCTATACGTTAGAGGTATCTCATCCCATTTTTATAATCCACTCTTATGCTACCCAAATTTCTATTGAATCATCTTGATTATACTATCATGCAACTGAAATCATAAGCAACCGCATCCAATTATCTATATATCAATATAATACACTTGATATTTATGAGGTTTGCATTTATTTGGTTTGATATAGGCTATATTTGATGCATATTTCAGTTTTTCATTTACATTTAATACAATTTGGAGAATCCGGTGTGAATCATTACATATAACACTTGTCCTTGTGAGTTTTGGTGAGTTTGATCTTGCAAGTGAAGGTCTTACTAAGGGATCTTGAAAATAATTTTTTTATAGGAGTCTTGAATCACAAAAATAACCTTAGAGTCAAGCGTTCAAGAGGGTTGAGAGATGAATTTGATATAAAATTTTCTATATTTTTCTTACAGTCAAATTTTTGAATTTTTTTGGGCCCCTTAAGGCCTATCATACATAAATGTGTATGGCCTAGAACACTAAAAAAGTTTATTTTGTAAATTTGAGGGTAGATATATATTATATATATTGCAAATCATATGTAAGAAATATACTCACAAAATTGTAGAGGAAGTATATACATGTATTAATTCACCATTCACAAGTAGATATGTAATGTATATGGGTTTGTATATGTTACCATATGTGTTACAACCATCATTATATATTTTCTTCATTACTATAACTCACTATGTATGTGCTTAAGGTTTTATGAATATATTCCCACTATATATTCTCTTGCTTTTATGTATATTATGCATATATACAACTTGATTAATTATGTATACACTTACATTCAATGTGTATACACTTGCCCTAGATACCATCAAATTGCAATGACTCAAGCAAGGGACACTTGAGGTAACAAAAATTATCCTTGTAGTTTAGGTTATTACTAACAATAGAGTAAATTTCATAATTTAAATTTAAAGTGAATTATTCAAGTAGTAATTAATCGGTACCATAATTATCTTAAGTAGTTGCAATATAGTTGAGTTGTTAGTAATTTTCTTCATATATGAGCTTTTACCCATAGCAATTTTTATTCAATTAGGTTTTCTCTAGATAGAATTATTTTCAATTAAGTTTCTTTCAGATGAAGTTTCTTTTGTTAACTTTGTTATATATAAACGATTAGGAAAAACTTATAATTCTTAGTTGCACATAAAATGGCAACATCATCCAATAAATTATGATTTCCTGGTTGATAAATTAAATGTAGTCCACTTAGGTCAGTGAATTTATTAACAAGGGATATGCTGGTATGGTGAGTTGTATGCATGCATTTCCTACATCAATCAATTGAACATTGATGGAGCTAGACAACTCCCCCCTTTTCATGATACTTTCTTTTCTCTATTAAATGACTATGGTTGAGTTCTATTATCATATTTTGTTGACCTTCTTTAGTATGAATTCCTTCCATAACTCTATAATTTTGATCCTTTGTCTCTTTACTATACACTATACTTTTCATGATTCATACCTATAGGCCTCTATTATTTGTCTTTATTGTCTACCCTATGATGTTTTTAAGGATTAAGTTTCTTTTCTTTAATAGGCCTTGTCATGCATTTGTGAGAAGAGAAGTGTATAGGGTTTTGACAAGGGTTTGATAAATCTTTGAAAAAGTTTTGACAATACAGTATCAATCATTCACCATACAAATAATGAAGATCTTGATAGTGAGACCCAAAAAAATTAAAATATCTATCACACATCATTTACTACACAACTTCAGGATAAGATTTTCTTATTGACAATCTCTTGAACCCTTAACATGAATGTCATGGGATCTTCATACTACCTTCTACTATGCAAATCTCATGAGACTTTCATAGATGCATTTCTCAAATAGATTCAAGAGAAGGTTGTCATTTTTTACACTCTACATTAATAATTATATTTCTTCATATCAATGAGAAAGTTTCAATAAACAGTATAGACTTCTTAATATGCATGAAACTACACTAAAATTTCACCTTGAAGGATTTTAAACATGTGGTCACAAACCCATGGAACTTATCTAATTCCATGCAATATGATCCTTTATTAGCATTTTCATATTCTCCTTATGCTAGCTCTAATTAAGAATTTTTCAACTCTCCTGCAATGTGGGGTTTCAACTTCATACAAGGCAACACAAATAGCTTCCACACCAAACATGGAGGCACCTTCATTCAAACACACATAAATGCTCAGCTTCCTTAACCTTGTGCCCTAAAAATAACCTCAAATGAGACTCAACATGAAAATTTAGCATAGACTTAGAAAAATGAAATCTTCCTTTTTTTCCTTTTATAACTTTGAAGCCTAGGATTCCCCAAATTTTTGATTTTATGACACATGATTTAAAATAGTTATGCCTTAACACACCCTTTAATATTTTTTATGCTTTAAGGTTGGAAATAGGCTAACATACAATGTTGGTAATATTCTTATTATCAATCTTTTATTCCTCTCCTCTTTGTTGATGTAAATATGTATTTTCCCTATCTAGCCTTATCTAGGTCCTATTTACATTGTTAAGTCCACTTAGGTCCTAGGAGGGAATCTTTCTAGTTAGAATTAATTAGGGGGGAATATTTTTAGTTAAGCATTAGTTTTCACTCATCTGTAAATGCCATTTAATGCTTGTGTCTTAGGTCATTTAATGTTGGATCATCTCATTTAATTATGAAACAACCATTTAATGTTGGTACATCATCACACCTTGAATATATAAGCAAGGAATCATATGTACATTATAGTTGAGAAAATTTAGATAGTTCAGTCATTTTAAGTATAATATATCACTACAATCTTAAGTATTGCATATTGGCCATATCTTGCATCCATTGTTGTAATTTCATGTTCTTTCTTTTCCCTCTTGTAGAAGGTTGTTTTTGGTTTTTACAAGTGATCCTAGAGGCTCAAGTCCTTGAGTGACTCTAACATGGTATCAAAGCTTCATAATTACAAAACCCCTTCTCACATTTGAGGCTTATTCAAGGGTGATCCCACAATACTGGTTTACAATTTTTGGCCAAACTGGACAATGAACTGATTTTTTCTAACTAAATTTTCACTTACGGCACCTACAACGGCTAAACCATGAGGAATTTGAAGATGCAAACTAGTGATTTGTGAATTTTTTTGGAGATTATAAATATATTTTTTTCAAAAATTTTGGAATCAAATTTCACTTCTTTTTCCATCTCCTTTGAAAACTAGTTTTTTTTAGCAAACACCATTTTTAAGGAGTGACACTCACTGTATAACACATAACATTTTTCCATGAAGGATAAAATTCTTTTTTTTTTAAATTTAGATTTGTAACTATGATATCTAGTGCTTCCAATTGGTTTTATAGTGTTTTATTGAATATTTTTTTCTTAATCAAGTTTCGAAGTCAAACCAATTATAATTCAAACTTAGGAAATCGTATAACACAACATTTTTTGTATGTACCGAAATTCAATTTTTTTTGTTGGATCAAGGACTTCAATATCTAGTGCACTCATATTTTTTAATTTTTTTGATAATCATCTATTTTTCCACATGTTAACATGAGCTTGATTTTCGGTGAAAAACCTACATTCACAAGAAATAAAAAAAAATATAATAATAAATTAAATTTATTTAAAATTATACTTTTTGGGAAGCTTATAATAAGGACTACATACTTACAAAAATTAAATTTTAAATGAATTCATTTGATCCCCAAAAGGTAAATCAAAAATGGTTTTTATTAGCATTTTGATAGGTATAAAGGAGACTCTGTTATAGGTATGGTTTAAAACTAGCACGGCTCTATCCAAGGGGGTTTGATCTAAGGTAGTTTGATCAAACCCTCTTCAATTGGAATGCTTTAAATGGAACTTTTTAAGGCTTAAATCATGTATTTCTAAAAATATGTGATTTTAGCAAAAATTAAAATCTCCCAAAAATTGTAAACCAGGTTTATGGGATCACCCTCAAGTTTGAGCTACTACAAGGTTGCAAATCTTGTTGGATCTTGAAAATTCGAGTATGCTCTTCTCTTGCATCATATGGTGACCCAGAGAATTAGAAAAACTTAATAGAAATACCAAATTTGGGCATTTTTCTTTGTGGATTTATATTTTAGGTTCATTTTGGAGCATTTTGGGTCAAAATAAACCCTTCCATTAAATTTGGGAGGCCTAAAAACCCCCATTTTCATATATAATACTTCATACTTTTGTGTAAGAAAATATTTAACTTTGTTTTGTGCGACTATCTTAAATTTGATGGCCAAATGACCATCAAAACACTATGTTAAATTTGATGGTCAAATGAACATCACTGGACATTGTGTTAAATTTTACAAGCAAATGACCATCAACAAGTCACCTCCAATCTACCCCTCTCTCCATCAGTTTTGATTTTGGAGTCTAACTTTGAAATGACATATCTTGGTTATACGAGATCCTTTTTTCAAGCATTTTTTATATTTGGGTTAGAATTTCATGATCTTCATAGTGGTGCAATTGGTTTTTTATTTTGATGCTTGAATTTTTTAGAAAGTGTAGATTTTTTGAGCTGTTGTTGAGTTGTTCTCATTTTGGGAACTTATGAAGCTCTATTCTCACTCATATGGTAATATTTTTTAGTGACTTTTTTAAAGTGCATAATTTTTAATTTTATTTGTAGTGGTGTGATCATATTGATCTCATTTTATGTAAAAAATTCACTTTGAGCTTGTGGCCAAATTTGGCATATGTAAGCACTAAGATCAAGTCTAGTTTGTTATTTTTAGCATCTAGCACCTATAGTAAAACTCAATATAAAGTTAAATATCATATATTTTTGGGGGGATTCTTTATTGAATGATTTGGGGAGTCTCTTGGTGCATTGTTTGATTTTTTTCTTGTGCTCTTTTCATTTTCATGGATCATTCTAAGGTTCCTTTGCTAATGTCATATAACTATTTAACATGACATCAACATGCATGGAGTTTACTAATAAATGGAGGTCACTCTCTATATGTTGAAAATAAGGTACCTAAACCTATAGATGATGAGAAAAAGATAAAATGGATGATTGAACATACCAAAGCTCTTGGATGTCTTCATAAACTAGTTTCTCAAGATTTATTTTTCCCAATTGAATCATGCAAGAATTATCATGAGACTTGGGACAAATTGAAAACATTATATGGTTCTACAGATGAAGCTAGAGGCTATCAAATTGATAATGAATTAATGAGCCTTGATCCTAAGAACTTTGACAACATCCAAGACTACATCACTAAGATTAATGATCTAAAAGAGCAATGTAAAGCATGTGAAATTGATAAGGACATTCAATTGGTCTACAATTCATTGAACAAACTTGGTCTCAGTTATGCTACTTTTGTTTCTAGCTTTCATACTCATAGGTTGAATATGGGGTTTGCATATACTACACCTTCATTTGCATCATTTTCTGAGATTTTGATACATGAGTAACAAAATCTTATCACAATGGGTCTCATAAAGTCTTCTATATCTTAGGCATTGTTGGCTAGTCAAGTGAAAGAATCAAATAATATTGATAAGAAATAAATCAAAGAACAATCCACATTCAAATCAACCAAAGAATAAATCATCTTCCTTGGATAAATCATCTAAGAAGGAGATGTCTACTTTTCCATATTGCAAGAAGCTTGGGCATGATGAACATTCTTGTTACAAGAAGAATATTGATGAGTTGAAACATCTTCTCAAAAAGAATCAAATTGATTTTCCTTCTAGAATGTTTGAGTCACATTCTTCTTCTTCTTCTTCAAAATAATCTAAAAAGGACAAACATCAGACTACATGCAAATCTCTTTATGATTTTTTTGGTCATGGATCAGGGAGATGGCTTCTAGATTTAGAAGCATCTCATCATATGGCATCTTCATAGTTTATATTCTCTTCTTTTGAGTCTTGTACTATGTCTCTTATTTTGATGGGAAATAATACATACATGAGTGTACTTGGGAAGGGGTCTATTGGCTTTGGGGAAAACACTTTCTAGGATGTTTTGTGTGTTCCTCATTTGATGAACAATCTCCTTTCCATATATCTAATTACACATGGTGGAGATGGAGTTCACTCTTGATTTAGTTATCATTCAATACTTGGAGAGTATAGAGATTATTGCTACTAAGATGGTTGATCATTCATCTCATTCTATATACCTTTGCAAATTTTTCTTCTAAAGGTGACATTGTTCCTTTGGCTGTTGATCAAACTTCTAGTGTGAATCATGATTTAGAGGAAACATTTGGCTTCTTGAACTTGGGTGTTCTCACATCCAATCTCTTTCTTGAGACTTTCATTTCATCTCCTCCATATTCTATTACATTTGATGATGCTCATATTGGCACAGGTTTGGCCTTTGGTGATTCAGTGTAGCAGGATTTTCATCATCTTCCAACTACATCTACCTAGGATGCATACTTGATAAACATTGGTGGGTTGTTTGTTGAGTTCCACATTTCAAATTTGGGAGACACTATTGATTGCATACATCTTCTCTTTGATGGAGACAATTCTTCTTTAGTTGTTGCAAGGGAATTCTCTGACCCTCTTGTTCATTCTCTACATGATCACTCTAGGTAGCTTGATATGAGTGTGGATACTTTTGGACAACATTTGGATGAGGCTTCTTCAGAGGAGGCATCTTTGTCTTTGGAGTGTGTTCTACATTCATCTCTTAGAGATTCTGGATTGACATCTTCATATGTGTGGCTTAGAATTCCTATTTGGATTTTATCAGCTTTTGACATCAACATGGAGACACTAGATAATCATTCAAAGACATCATATATCATTCTTCTTCCCACATTTTCCTTTCTGAAATGGGAAGACATCCTACATATCATCATGGTTTTGTTTCTTGCTAAGGGGAGGAATGTTGTTCGATGAGATTGGATCATCTTTAACATTGAATGCCGAGCTTCTACGATTGCAAGATACTCATTATTGAGGGGGGGTTGCATGGTATCTCTTCTTCTCTCTTATGGGGGGGTTGTTTTCCTTGAATGCAGTTTTATCCCTCGCATGCATCATTGATAGTATTTTTATATTTCATCTCTTTTGAGGAGGAGTTTTGTCCCACTAGGTTTTCTCTGTTTGTGAGAGATTGCATTACATGTGTACATGGGTACCTAACATGGCCTTATAGCCAAGACGCATCCTTGCATTTTTGCATAATAATCAACTCCCCAAGTTGTACTTGAGGGGGGTGTTGGTTCTTGTTTTTCCCTCGTGTAGAAGGTTGTTTTTGGGTTTTATAGGTCTTGGAGACTTGAGTTCTTGAATGACTCTAACACTCTTTTATAACTAGAAGGTCCTTTTTCTATTTTTCTTTCCACTTTAATTTTCTTTTAATCTTGTTTTCTTTCTTTTGTTTGTAACACAAATATACAATTTTAAATCATTTTAAACAAAAATTGATAAAGATAAATATAAAAAATATTATTTAAATTTTTTAATTATGTATATTAGCTATTATAAAATTATCCCATCCCTTCAGTCATGAATAGGAGATCTCTCCCTCGACTCTAAATTCAATTGATTTAATTATAATTATCCATTAAAAATTACAAAATTCTCCTATTAAAAAGTAATCATTTCTATTCATTTTAAATCAATTTATTCTTTAAATTTGTTTTATTGTGTGTGTGTACGAAGAGAGTAAACTTAAAATTTATTATGATTATTATTTTATTCTTATAGGTTAATTTTCATAATTATTTTGAACCTTATTCATAAAATTATATTTTTTAGAAGAGAGGGGTTGTGAAAGGATGAGGAAATCAACATGAATATACTCACACAAAAAAATAATTCTAGTTATTTATAGTTAGAGCTTTGAGATACATTGTCTTCCACAATTGCGTCTTTTTCCTCTCCTTCGACTTATAGGGCTACAAAATGTTGAAGGATTCTTTCCTTTAAAAGGGGCAATAGCCCATTCCTCTTTTTATTCCTTTCAAGTATGCCATTTTGAATTGCAAACAAAAGGTGAAAATTTCTTTTTGAGCTCTTCAACAAACCCCATACTTTGAAGCTTCAAAGTTGAACAATACTCACCTTGAGAGTCTCAATTGCTCTTGATTCTTCCTAATATAATCACATTGAACATCTTAATAATATAAATGCTCATAATAGTAAATTAATAAGCTTAAGGATCAAAGAAAATAATTTTCTTTTGAAAGATTTTTTTTTATCAAACCCACAAAATCATTGTGTAATTGTTTGAAATAGGAGTACATATCTTTTTTTCTTTTTTTCTTTTCTTTTAGGAGTACATATCTTAGGCGAAAACTTCTTTGCGAGTCAAAGACTAAAGAATATCCATTTTACCAAAAATACCTAGAACACAATTCAAACCTTATCTTTTGTTTATTGAGACTTCTTATGGGCGGAGGATCTCACCCGCAGGGGACTAGTCTCGTCCCAGGTACCCAAAATATGGGCTGCAAGCTGCTGGGCAGGTGGACTAGTCGCGGGAACACCCCTATTATATAAAAAAAAAATTGTTAAAAAAAAAGATACCATCATCCTTATCAATTATACTCAACCAAAATAACTTTTTAATTAAAAAACATTCCCTACCCCATTTCACATTAATCATCAATAAATAATCGAGATAGACATACCAACTTCAAAGGAATCGAATATGGAATATGTTCAACGTCGTGGGGTAGGCACGCATTTTGAAAAGCTTTAAAGCAGGCAATCACCGTTACTTTTGACAAGCATAGAATAACATCCACGTTGTAGACTGGTGACACATTTCCTAAAAGCTATAAAGACATGCAATAACTGTTATTATTATATAAATTAGGAGGAGCTGAATTTGACAGTCTCATATTGTGATCTAAATAGTAATTATGATACATAAATTTAGATAGATAGTTAACATATTGGCTGATATTTTTAGACATCTGTTTCTTTCTATAATTTTTCAATTGTAGAAAAGATAAAATCTATATGAGAGATAAGATCTGTAAAACCCACTCACAGTTCAAATGGTTAGAGCCTAGGATATGAGAAATCAGATCTAAGCTGTTCCCTATGTCAAATAAAACCAAAACAAGTCTGCACCATAATCTATTCTAAAGATCAGATTTAAACAACCTAATGCATATAATATAAATTCAAATTCAGATCAGAACGAGCTTAACGGGAAGGAATCTTCAACACTAAAGATTGAGCTGACATTTAGAGGTAATTGCTTTCAAGATCTAGAGATTACTTTCTAGCAGTAAGCAACTGTAAAATTTATTGAAATCCAAAGTTCTCACAACATTGTTTTCATGCAAAAAGATAACTGCAATGGATCGAAATTCACACCAACACTAAAAAGATATTTCCTATATCGAAGACTATTTTTCAGTAGTCATCACCACCATCATAATCATCATAACCACCCTGATCAGCATAATCATCCTCAACCTTCTCTGCAACATCATCAGTAATCTTATCCTCCACATATTCAGCTCCCTCAGCCAGAGCCAAGCCACCCAAAACCCCTGCCACAGCTCCCACCGCCAAACCAGTCCCAACTCCTAACTTACTGCTCTTGGGCTTCTGAGTCTCGCCATAAGCAGGCCCACTGCCATAACCAGAAGAACCCCCATAAGAAACCGGGGCCTCTTGTGGATAAGGGTTCCCATAAGGTCCACTAGGGTACCCTGAAGGAGGGTTAGCAGCATAAGGGTATTGCTGCGGAGGAGGGTTAGAAGCATATGGGTATTGCTGGTATGCATAAGGGGCAGGAGCATAATTTGAAGGGGCATAGTCTCTTGTGCCGTAGGGCTGCGGGTAAGGGTACTGCTGCTCCGGCCATCGTCTTTCCCTGAGGCAGACGGCGATCTCGAGCTTACCCTGCGGGCGGCCGGACGGGCGCTTCAATTTGAGGGTCCGTTCTTGCCTCTGGTCAAAGCCCACTTCGTCCAGGATTTCTGAGAGTCGAACCCTGGCGGTTCCGATTAGGGGTTTGGTCAGCTCGGAGGCCTTTTCATGGACAATATCGATCGTCAGCTCGGCGTCCTGCAGCGGCCTTGTGACAGGGATGGTGAGCTTCTCGTTCCATGAGGGCTTCGTGTCGCCCTCCTGGTCGATCTGAGTCGAAACCTTGTTATCCGGGTCGACCCACGCCACGGCATACGGACGCAGATCGCCGTATCGCCAGTTCACATTTTTCAGATCTTTTGCAGAGATGACTGTGAGATCCACATCTACAGGCCTTGGGCGTCCTGCCATTCTCAATTCGGGAATTTGAATGAGCTTCTCTGTGAGGGCTTTTCACAAGAACAAATGTGCGGCTAATGACTTAATTTATATTGCAGGTCTTTTGGGTCTAGCCTTTGAATCAATTCCTCCTTGAGGAATTTTCTAGTAATCGTTCGGTTAAGATATCTTTATCATTACGTAATTTTCCAGGAAGGTTGCGAACGACAGGCATATGCCGCAATATATTCTACAATTTTCTAGGCTGACAGATTCATTTTTACTGGTTCTTAGTCGGGTTCGATCTTCTATGTATTTCGAATCAAGAAACCCAAATTTGTTTCTTTGTGGGGGACTAAAAACATTTTCTGGAATTTTATCCTAACGCGTTAAATCCGTGTTTGGTAGGAATCTAGATTAGCAGCCGTTATCCTATATTTTAGAGTTTTGATTTATATAAAGTTTAACCGGGGCGAGAAGAAGAACAGACCCTTCACCAGAACTGTTCTTTTTTAACCTTTTGTCTGGATAATACCTGCCGTTTTCGGGAGGGGAGGAGAATTTTAGGTAAAAGTGCGTAACGTGACGCGTGCCAGGTGGAAGTTCCAGATAAAGTAAGTACCATGGGATTGGCGTGGATTACGTTTCCACTTCATTTGTGCTTTGTGGGGCCCATGTATTCCTAAATTATTTTTATATTTTGCGGCTGTTTCTATTGCTCATGAATCATGATGAAGTTGATGTTTTTTCCTCAAATAAGTAGTCAATATTAATAAAAAGTTCCCTCCTACGAAGCGAGGAAGACTTTTTATTGGCCTTCAGAGTTTGCATGTGTGTTGTTTCATTGGTTTTCTCTCATCACGTAAGGATTTAGATGTAACTTCATTAGTAATGGGTGTTCATTAGCATATGTAATGTGTGCTGACCTGGAATTTGATGGTCATCTTTGTTTGCCATGAGTTTTTTTGTTTTTTATGAAAACAATTAGATTATAGATGTCATAGTTGTCTTTATATAATGGATCAAATTTAAATAAGCATACATCTAATTCAAAGTCATACTTTGGCTAAGTTGTCGCATTCGTAAACATAAATCTAATTTAAAAGTCATACTTTGGCTAAGTAGTCATATACATAAATATACAACCAATCCAAAAATCGACTTTGGCTAAGTAGCCACATACATAAGTATACATCTAATCCAAAAGTTGTACTTCGACTACGTAGCCACATGTAGGGGGATCCCATCAACCAAAGTAACCCAAATCATGAATTTTTTAAACTTTTGATCATTTAAAAAATATATTAAATATATAATATATATATAGTAAATAATTTATTTATTATTTAAAATTGTATCATTATTTATATTAAATTTATTATATATATATATCTACAATTTATTTATATTTAAATTCAAATTGAGTTTTCCAAAAAAAATAAAAAAATTCTTATTATTTTCTTGACTTTGAACACAAAAATAAACAAATAATATCAAAGATCAACAATCCTTCTTGACTTTGTATTCTTTCATATTACACTCCATTTCAATTTGTATCACATGTTTTGGGTTCATTTAAAGATACTCTATTAGTGCATATGTTTTACAGTGTCAATTTAAAGATGATTTCATTACATCCAATGTATCCAAATCTAACTTTGATTGTCTAACATCTTTGATGATGTTTTCTTTTGAAAATCATCTTTCACAATTAACAATACTTGTAGAATTGTCAACGCAATTTGTAATAAATTTATCATAGGAGAATAGTTTTTGTGTCAATGTTTAATATATTATGGAAGACTCTACATTCATCTTTCATTTTGAAACCCTCACAAATCAAATGTAATGAAACTAGCAAATATTTTAACATCTATTTGTAAGTTCTACTAACACCAAATATGTATAAAAATATATTGACATTATTTTAAGTGATATTGCAAATATTAGAGAAGCTTAGAACTCTAAAAGGTGAGTGCAGGACCTCTTTGGAACTTGAATGATCATCTTCCATTGCTACTTCTTGGAGCTTTTGTATTTACTCAAAGGAACTTCAATTAGTACTCTTCATTATTATTGGTTATATGTGTCCTATTTGTTTTTTTTTTCCACTTCGTTTCCTTTTTCCATAATTGTGTTCTCTAGTGTTTTTGTATTTGGGCTCTTTTTAGCTAGTTATTTTTTTTTTGTTTTTAGGGTTTGGAGGTCATTGTGATTATGTATTACTTGATTATTGTTTGAATTTGAACTTGTTTATCCTCTTTTCCTACTTCCTTGTGACTTGCTCACTGATCAACATAATCTTTCTCGGTGGGTGGATATTTCTCAATTTAGTGGGAGTGACATTAAGCTCATTTAATGTTAATTTTTTCCCTTATTTGGTCAGCTACTCCCTTGTACCAGTCGACCTGATGGAGTTCTCAAGTGGTGATAATATTGATGAGCCCCCTGAGGTGAGTAAGAGGGTGCTAGAAGGGTTGAACTCACCCAGTGTCGATGATAACCTTGCTTTTGTTAGTGTCACATCTAAGCCTTAATACAAGAAATCTCTAAGGTCAGATTTTGAGGGTCTTAATCTCCTAGTTTGTGTTGTTTTTTATTCTTGAAGATGGGATATGGATGAGGTCTTAGGCAGTAGAATTGGGAGAAGGAGGCTTCACCGAAGGAGGAGATGACAAAATAGGAGAATATGGTAATTCACCTTCTCTTGCTAAGGCTCTTTTGGTTCCTCCCAACTTGGAGATGCTCCAAGCTATTAAAAGTGAAGAAAATGGACTAAGAAATATTGCTATTTTCTTTGTTTGTTTGGACACTAATTTTTTTCCTTTGAGAAAAAAATTGATGATTGGATTGACAGTGTCTGGGGAATTTTTTGGGGATTTACATTTATTTTTACAGGATTCTTTAGAATGATTTGTTTGTGGTCTTCTTTAGAAGTCACAGAATGCAATAAATGGTTCTTAAGAAATAATTTTGGAATTTGGGCTAATCTATGTTTAGGGTGATTCCATGGTCCTCTAAGGAAAAAGTTGATGAGGTTGTTGCTAAGACAAAGTTTCAAGTTGGCTAGAAATTAAGAATGTGTTTGCCACAATTGTGGAAATTTATTTCACACATTCTTAAACCTTTAGGGAATTTTCTACAAGTTGAGGACCTAAGGGTTAGCCTCCTGCACTTGAATGTTAGGGTCCTAATTTCTATTTCTTTGGTTGTTAATATTTTGGATGCAATTTATCTATAGTTAGAAAGTGAATCTATTTTTTGTGAAATAGAGTTTCTTGGTAGTTTGAATTCTTATTTTCTTTGTAAGAAAAATGGTCATTTAAGAAAGAATTGTCTTAAAGTTGCCATGACACCTACAAGGGTTTTTTAAAATAGCTTTGTCGATAATGTTAAAGGTAATTAGAATGGTAATAAAGAAAGAAATGTTTCAAATATGCAATCTTTTTTGTTACTCATATGGATGTTTATAATAGTGTGGATAAAAATGTTGATAGGGGTGGGACTTCTTCTTCATCAAATATCAGAACTGCAAAGGGAGATGATATTAATGATAATCTTTCTCTATCTGACCCTTTATTTGATGAGGAATATTCATTATTAAATCTATGGATCCCCTACCTCTAACAATTCTCTACTTAACTTTGGATCAAAAAAAGGATTGAGTTTTTCTAGACACAAGAATGCCCAGTAATTGTCCCTTGAAATTTTAAAGGCCTGTACTAAAGATTTTTGACAAAATCTTGTCTTAGCTTGCTCAGTCAAGAAGAACCTAAAAGTAAAGAGGGAAATATAAAGGGAAACAAGTTGAAAGGTCTTGAAATGTTGATCCACATGTATAATGACAATAAAATTGTAACTAAAAAATGGAAAGAGGACAAGATTCCTAAATGTATTGGTGGGCTTTAGAAGAACCAAAGGGTAGAAGCTTCTTCAAAATTTAAATGGTTTTTAACATCTACAATTGGAATATTAGGTCTTTGGAATCCCCAAATAGAAAAAATGTTGTTAGTTCCTTTTGTAACAATAGGTTATTGCTTGACTTTCTATTCCTTCAAGAAATCCAATTTGTTGGATTTCAAATGGATTGTGTAATGAAATTTGTTTGGAAAGTTACAAGGGCCTTCTGCACTCGTCATGAGAAAGGTAAAGGTGGTGCACTATTATTCTTATTAAACCATTATGGGCTAATCATTTTGTTCAATGGGGTATCTATCCTTGCAATAGGTTTGTTTGGGCTGCATTAGAAGTCAACCACAAGTCCTTTGGTGTGCGCTCACTATATACTTTTAATGATTACAAATATAGATATGTGGGTTGTGAAATTGAATGGTCGCCAATCTTCTTAGGGCCCCTTGGCTTATTGTAGGATAATTTAATATGTTGAAGTATTAAGAGGATAAGCTTTGTGGTAAGGATGGTCTTTGGAAAGGTAACAAGTTTCTTTCTAATCTAGGATGAAGAGGCCTCTATTTCTTGTTGATCCTCTTGAAAAAAGGAAAGCTGGAAAAAAAGATATTTGGTTTAAATGGTGCAATAACTAGCCTCAAAATAAAATGATTTACTCCTGATTATATGGAATTTATACTAATAATGAATTTTTCTCCTTCAAACATGATAGTAAAGTTTGGGTTGTCTTTGTGTTCCCAACTTCTATGTTTGATCATTCTCCCATTGAGGCCTATGAGGTGGTTGTTTAGATTGGTTTATATTATAAGAAGCCTCATACCTCTTGTTTCAAATTGAATGCCTCTCTTTTAAATGATCATGATTGCTTGAATGGTATTAAAACTGCTATTGAGATATCTAAAAGGTTGAATAAGATTTTTTTTTTTTTCATAGGTTGGAGATTTTAGTTTCCTTGTGGAGGAAAATATTTGATATTGTAGGTAAGAAGAAAGTGGTTGATAACAAGAAGCTTGAATTCTCATAGTAAAAACTCTTAACCTTGTAGGGGGAGCTCTAGAGAAATACATGTGACTTGAAAGTCAAAACTAAATTGGTCAAAACCAAGACCTTACTAAGAAAGATCCATAATTATAAACATCAAGGTACCAAAATAAGAGATGGGATGATTTGGATCCATGAAGTGTTGAAAGAATGAAGAAAGTTGTCATTAATGAATTGTCATTGATGTCAAAATTACATAATGAATGTCAACATTGTATGAAGGATGATTGTAGAAGAGTTATTTTGCAAGAGGGTTTGATTTCCACACAAAAAAAATTCAAGTATTTTTGCTAAGTGTCTAAACCAACAATTTTAATACACAGAGCCCTCTAGTATTTTGTTCCACATTTGTTCGCCTCTTGAGATTTAATTTTGTGATTCTAATATGTTGTTTATGGATGTCAACCGTATCTTCATTCAGTTTCACTTGATTTGGATAAGTGGTTTGTAAGTTGCAAGTAAAAAAGATCGACATATAGGGTTTACACAGTTTTCTATGAAATGGATATGACTTAATTGGTCTGCACTCCTCTACAGATTTGAGTTAGACATTGCAGTTTTGGGAGAATGTTAAGAGGTGTCAAAGCATTGTGTTTTCTAATTGGTGTGACATTTTGAGGTCCATGTGTCTTATGGTGATGAATAACTAGTTGGAGTATTTTTCTTTTAGGTCTTATGCTTGACCGACCTAATGAATGTAAAAGGTTATGAAGATTAAATATGTAATTTGCAAATGTAAGAGGGAGCTATTATAGGTCCATTCTGACCTATATTACATGTTTGGGTGTGAAGGTATTTTGATTTGAATTAGATGCTGACAATGCATGTTTTGTATGTTTTAGGGCTACATCTAATTAGGCTGACAAAGTTGTATGTTTTGAATGCCTCTCTTTTAAAACAAATTGTTGTGGTGGAGTTTGATATATATACAAGGTTGATTCGAGTTTGTGGACATCAAATTTGAATGTGTATGATCCGAATGTAAGCAATGATGCAAAATTTTGTAGAGTTGAGTGAATAAGTTGTGAAAGTTGAGAAGAGGTGTGCAAATGTAAAGTAGAGTAGAGATTTATAATTTGAGTTGGATGAAGTGTATTTTAAGTCAGTGTTTTGAGCTTCAAAGGAACTAAATCCAGCACATGGTAGATGCATTTTGTATCAGTTCAAATCTTGGTTGTGTAGCCACCAACCTTCTTTCTCTCTTTCTTTTCTATGTGAGAAGTGAGTTCACTTGGACAGTGAGTCCACTTGGCAGTGAGCCTTTCTATAATATCTTATAATTGGTTTATAATTTATTGTGATCCTAATCCCTCACCATGGTTTTCCCATTTTGGGTTTTCCACGCATTAAAATCTTAGTGTTCGTGTGGTATGACTGCATTATGGGTTTCATGCTTTCATTCCTTATAGTTCTATTAAATATGCTTTGGTAATTGGATGGTTTTTAAATAGAATACTAATTCATCCCCCCTCTCAGTATTCCAAGTGTTCAAAATGAAGGCATGATAGAGGTTCTAAATAATTTTTACTATCACTAGGCATAAGCAAGATGGAGAGAAAATTTTCCTCATTGAAGTGGATGGTATCTCCTCAAATGATATTGTTTTCATGAAGGAAGCATTCTATTCTTTTTTCCATGCCTTGTTCTCTTTTGAAGAAGATAGTAAAACTAAGGAGGCCTTCTTCTTTTTTGCAAAGTACTATCCCAAAAAAAAATAGCTAGGAAGATGCCCTAGTTCTAGATAAAGATATTTTTATGGAAGAAATTGTCAGCACCATTCACTTCTTTAGTAATGGCAATTCTCCAAGTACATTGATGGTCTTATAATTAAATTCTATAAATAAAAAATTGACTAGATTAGGGGTGAATTGATTGAAGTATGCAAGGAAGCTCTCCAAAAACACTCTTTGGGTAAGGATATTAATAGAGAAATGATTAAACAAGTATTCCAAAGAAAGGTGATAAGGGCCTTATTAAAAATTGGAGGTCAATTATCTTGTTAAATGTTTCATATAATATTTTGGCTAAGACTGTTGTGATCAATATATCTATTATTTTAAGGAAGATGGTTTTTATCATACAGACTTGGTTTATCAAAGGAAATTATATTCTTGTAAAAACTTGATTACTAGTTGGGAGGGCATGCATTGGGCTAAACATAGTAGTTAAAATCATGTATCTATAATCCTATTGGATTTTGAAAAGGATTATGGTAGAATTGAATGGTCTTTTGCGATTGACATGTTAGGGATTTTGGTTTCCCTCCTAAATTTTGTATATGGATTAATAAATTAGGTTTAAGGATTCCTCCATGCAAGTTGATATAAATGGGGATCTTATTGAGCCTATCTTGTTGCAAAGGTCAATTAGGAAAGGATGTCCTATTTCCCCCGCCCTCTTTGTGATATTTTTTTATGCTCTCGATTATTTTCTAAGAACTAATCTAGTCATTCCTCCAGTGTATTGTAACTTGCTCCCCAATAATGAGCAGTTGTTAAATGCTCAATTTATTGATGATACAACTCTTTATGTTAAAATGAATGAAGAAAATTTTCATAATGTGATGAAAAAGTTGGATATTTTTTATGATGCCTTGGGGGCTAAAATATCTAGTACCAAATCTACTATTCTTAGTTGGGACTATGTGTGCCTAAAGTGGATAAATAATAAGAATTGGTAGTGGGTTGGCACAAATAAGGTGGTAAGGTATCTTAGTATTTCATTTGTTGTTTATCCATCCTTTAAAGACATGTGGAACTGGTTATATTTGAAGACTAGAAAGAAGCATTTAAAAAATGGTAGACATATCTCCTTTCTCTTCCTGGAAGGGTTTTAGTTGCTCAAAAAGTGATTACTTGTCATTCTATTTATTTTTCCTCTACTTGGCTGTTTTTCAATTGCCACTTTGAGAAGCTCCAAAAGATTCTAGGGGATTTTTTGTGTTTTGATGGTAAAGGTAAAATAAGAGACATGTTGTAAATTGGACTTGGTGTTTTTTACCTAAAAGTGTTGGAGGTTTGTGTCTAAAGGATCAAAGGATAAAAGGTTTTGCTTTGACTATCAAGTGGATTATTAAGGCCTGTGAAGGTTTTGAGCCCTATAAGGTTTTGAGTAGGAATAATCCGGCTCTTTCAAAACCCAAAAAACATAAAAAAAACAAGTCAAGCTTCATCTACAATATTTTTTATTTGTTGATTTTATTGTCACTTGGTTTTTGGATCAACAATGTTTAACAACATTTGGAAGGCTTGGAGGAAATTCAAGCACTTAATTTTGTAATTGTGAGGATTTCTCTTAATCTTCTAGATCTTGTGTTGATTACAGATCTATTTGGTGGAACTTGGAAGGGATGACAAGCCCTTGGATCTTGGTCAAGGGTATTTTGCTAAAGCTTGGGTTTCCAAGGGGATCTTTTCCTTTCAAGAAATTTTCAAGAGAATGGTTTTTTAAAGAGTTGGCACCAAATTAGAATTGATTTTGGTAAATTTCTATTTCATATAAGAGAATATATTATATTCTAAAAACTATGGTGCATGTGGTGTTTCCAATCACTTTAACAAATAATTCTAATTTGTAGAGTAAGTTTCTTGGAAGGATGGTACTTATTTTAATCAAATTTAGGTTAAGAAGCTCTATTTTATGTTGACTAATATGGGGGATGTTTCTAACTTGCTAAATAAGTGTTGGAAGCTTGACTAGGTATGAACATTATATCTTTGTATCTTAAATAAGCTCAACTTAGTCACTCTTAGGTGCCCTAAATAAGTGGGAAAATGGCCTTCCTTTAAACCAAAGTTTCTCAAGTCACCTTGATTGGGTATGAACATATATATATTTGTATCTTAATAGCCCATTGGAATCAAATTGGTGTCCATCATACCTAAGATCGTATTATTTTTTTGAGAGTGCATTCTCAACTTGCTCGTAAAACTTGTCACCTAGAAAATTACTCAATACTTTCTCTCAAAAGGTTGTTTGAACAATGGTTATTGTTGCAATATGCCTCCTGCAACTAAGAGCATCAACTACTTAGTTGTATTTCCCTTTTATGAAACTGATATCAAAGTCATAATTGGACAACAAATCTAGCCAATGCCTTTGATGTGCATTCAGGTTTGGCTATGTAAAAGTATACTTAAGTTCTTGATTGTCAAACTTAAGTTCAAAGTTCTTTCCCAAAACATAATGCCTCCAAACTTGCAAGGCATGCATGATTGGTGTGATTCCAAGTCATGTGGAGCATAATTCAATTCATATTGTAATATTTTCCTTAATTTAAATGACCCAACCTAACCATCCTACATGATCATGCTACCCAATCGTTCTCCTAATGCATCAATAATGCCCATAAAAATGGCCCTTCTTATCAATAACTCTAATAATTTGAGTAGACATTGATTTCTCCTTCAAAATTTGAAAATATTCATCACACTTTTCCATCCATTTCAACTGTTTACCTTTTCTTTGAAGTGGAGTAATGGGATTTGAAAATTTTAAAATAAATTAGAATAAGTTGTGTATAATATCCAGGTAGTCCCATAAAACTACATACCTAATGCACCTTCTTAGGTGCCAAGAAATCTATGATTGCTCAAATTTTTGTGGGATCAACCAAAATTCTGTCTGTAGAGATTATGTGCCTGAATGTGCACTTCTTTTTGGAAATAGGAGCATCTAAACAAATTTCCATACAATATGCGCTCTCTTAAATGTTGAAGAACCAATCTCTAATGATGAGAATGTTCCTCCTCATATTTAATGTATATTAGAATATCATCTATGAATAAAAGGATTTTTTTTTCCAAATAATCTTTGAAGACATTGTTCATCAAATTCATATGTGCTACAAGGGCATCAATCAATTTAAAACATTAGATAGTGAATTTTTAGTGCACATATCTCATTCTAACTATTCTATTATGGATATTTTCATCTTTAATTCTCAATTGGTGCTAGTCAACCCTCAAATCAATCTTTAGGAAGACCATCACACTACACATTTGATAAAAAAGATCATCAATGTGGGGAAAGTGGTACTTATTCTTAATCATGACTTTATTAAACATGTGATAGTTAATGAATAATCACAATGTCCCATCCTTCTTCTTGAAAAATATTATGTGTGCTCCCCATGGTGAGATATTGGGATGAATCAACCCTTTGGACATCAACTCTTGCAACTAAGATTTTAGTTCAACTAGCTCTATGGTAGTCATGCAATAAGGAGCCTTTGACATAGGTTAAAAACCTAGTACAATGTCTATGGTGAAGTCAAATTATCTCTTAGGAGGTGGACCCAACAATTCTTCTAGAAAACATCTCAAATTTAATAAAGGATGAGATGGTCTTAAATTGATTATTCCTCTTGAGTTTCTCAACTTGATCCGTTTTCACTATGAATATCTAACAACCCTTTCTTTTAGTTCTTTTTAGTTGCATAGTTGACACTTGCTTGATCTTGACATCTCACTTGACTCCTTGGATTCAAACTTGATTCCCTTAGTTGTCTAGGAACTCAACTATTTTAACAAAATAGTCTACCTTCGCGCTACGAAACCACAAATAGTTCATTCCTAAAATGGCATCATAGTAACCCAATGGTGCTACATATAAATTGACCTCGATCAAAAAGGAGGGTAAATTCACCTCTACCTCACATAGACAATGCTCCACTTGAACTCTTGCTTGATTTGTGTACTCAACTTACCATGAGTTGGCATATAGCCAATTCTCCTAGGAATATTAACAAACTAGGTATTGTAAAACTTTATGTGGTACTAGTATCAATGAGAATGGAGATTAACAAACCAAATATTTAGAACCTCAAGTCTTGATAGTGGCAATCTTTTACTGTGCTTGATGGTTGTCCACAACTACAAGAATTCTCTATTGGAAAGCATTTTCCTAATAAGAAACATTTCTTCAGTAGAAGGTTAAACCTTATCCATCTAATTTTGAAGCCTAAACCTTTTATTGACCACTCTTCCTTATAAATTACTATGCTAGTATGCTTTTCTACATTCCAATTATGAGTATTTTATTTAATTTCAAATAGCATCCAATAACCTATCATCAAGTCAATTTAATATGGATCATTGTCTATGATCTTAGATCTGATAATAGATTACTAGATATGATCTAAAATGTCAATGTAAAAATATTAATATGAATCATTGACTCTACTCTATGATTTGAAGATAGATTGCTAGATATAATCTTAAATATTAATGCAAAAAAATTAACATGGATCATCAAGTATGATCTCTGATTTGATGATGGATTACTAGATATGATTTAAAATATCAGTTTGAAAAACATTTTCAATCAATTGTTATATTCTTCTATTAAAAAAACTAAAATTGGTATTCACCCCATATTATTATTATGATTTTATAAGTCGTAATTATGATACATAAATTCAGATGGATAGCTATTATATTAACTAACATTTTTTAAATGTCTTTCTATAATTTTTCATTCAATTGATACACCAAATTTCTGTAAAAAGAGATGAGATCTGTAAAACCCACTAACAGTTCAAATGGTTAGATACTAGGCTATGAGAAATCAGATCGAAACTGTTCCCTATGTTCCTTCCTTGGAGGAATTTTCTAGTGGTCGCTCAGTTGAGATATCTTTATCATTACGTAATTTTCAATGAAGGTGGCGAACGACGGCCATTATATTCTACAATTTTCTAGGCTGACAGATTTATTTTTATTGGTTCTTAGTCCGGTTCGATCTCCTATTTGTCTGGAATCAAGAAACCCAAATTTGTTTCTTTGTGGGGGACTAAAATCATTTTCTGGAATTTTATGTTAACGCGCTTAATCCGTGTTTGGTAGGAATCTAGATGGCAGCCATTATCGTATATTTTATAGTTTCGATTTATATAAAGTTGAACCGGGGCGAGAAGAAGAGCAGACCCTTCGCCAGGATTACTTCTCTTTTTTGACCTTTGGTGTGGAGGATTTTAGGAAAAAATGCGTAACGTGACGCGTGGCAGGTGGAAGTTCCAGAGAAAGTAAGTTGCATGGGATTGGCGTGGATTACGTTTCCACTTGATTTGTGGTATGCGGGGCCTATACCTAAATTATTTTTATATTTTCTGGCTGCTTCTATTGGCCATGCATCATGATGATGTTGACGTTTTATTCTCAACTAGGTAGTACAGTTGGCTTGGGTAGTGGGTTTGCCTCTCATTGGTCTCAGGTTTGACTCTGCTTCCGGGTTTAAGAGGTGGGACTTCTTGTGGGCATCCATAGGGGACTAGTCTCACCCTAATTACCCCAGGTATGGGCTGGGTCGCAAGGACACCCCTGTTGTATTAAAAAAAAAAAAGTTACCTCCTACATAGGTAGATTTGCCTCTAAAGTTTGCATGTGTGTTGTTTCACATCACTTAAGGATTTTAGTTACCAATGTAACTTCATTAGTAATGGGTGTTCATTCGCATCTGTATTGGTAGCATGCTGACCTGGAATTGATGGTCATGTCTGTTTGTCATGAGTTTTTTGTTTTTGTTTCTATAGAAAACAATCAGATTATATAGATGCCAGCATCTATGTTTTTTATATAATGCATTATAACAATTCAAGTAAGCATACATCCAATTCAAAAGGCATATTTTGGTTAAATAGCCACATACATATACATCTAATCTAATAGTCGTACTTTGGCTAAGTAGTCACATACATAAACATACATCTAACCCAAAAGTCATATTTTGACTAAGTAGCCACATACATAAACATACATATAATCCAAAAGTGGTACTTTGACTAAGTAGCCACATACTTTAACTAATTAGTCACATGTAAGAGAATCCCATTAATCAAAGTAATCCGTGTCATGAAGTTTTTTTAACTATTTGATCATTTTAAAAAAAATATTAAATTTTATATTATATATTAACAAATTATACCTAGTGTATAATAGTAATGGTTTCTCATTAGAACTTATAGAACCATCTTTATCAACATATGGTAATTCTACCCTATATTTTCTTCTAAAATTCAGCATATCAACTTGTAATTTATTTATTATACACTAGATATATAAATCACTCATACTTATGAGTATGTGATAGCGAGCTTGAATATTTCTACTTCATATTTATACTCATAATTATGAAATCTAATTATGAGTTAAATTACTTATTACAATCATCTAAGAGCATGTAACAAGAATTAAATTTTGTTTTTCATATTCAGACTTCTAGTTTACATAGTCTCTTCAATAGAATTTATTATTCAAAATATCTATTTTGAACATTGAACAATAGTTAATTTGTTAACTTTTCAATTATAGTATGCAAACTAGTAACAATGATCATTGTGAATAGAATTATAGATATCCAATACTTTTGTTTGTGTTTACATATGTATATATATATA
>VDFB02083839.1:0-10779 GCA_007258455.2 Sequoia sempervirens
GAAGAACCTCTATCGGATGAATCTCACACTGAAACCGTGAATATATTTTACCTGTGATGCTCTGTGATAACTTCTGAATAAAGCTATCTCTGACTGGCAATAGATCAGCTGGTATTTCACAGCCTCTGAATCGCACACACTGAAGATTGCACGTTCTCCAACGCAAGTTGAAAACTGGAACCCTTGGCTCTGTTCTCAGAAGAATAACTTAGCAAAAATTCGACTCCAATCATAATGGCTCGAATCCCAAGGCAAAACCCTTATATTCTTGAAAAGTGCGACTTTTCTCAATTGAGCATCATTTAAATAAATTCGAACTTTTCTTTTAATTATTTCAATAGTTTAAAACTTCATTTTTAATTATAAATTATAATTAAAAATGGCCCCTTCCATGATGGTCGACCCCTTCAGCAAAATCAATTAAGTTATAATATTTAAAATATTATAACTTTATATTATAAGCTCCGAATAATTAATATTTAATTAAATCAATTAAATATTAATATCTCCCTCGAAATATATCCGATTCACGAACCGTCTGAAGCTGGTGAATAAGGGAGTGATTCCTCACATGACCAAACCATACTACTAAAAATAGCAGGTGTGCCTCGCTGAGTGCCAAATACTGCTAAAAATAGCAACTCAGGCAAATGGTGTCTGAATGAGCCCGAACAAAAGCCAACTGGTAAAATTCTGACAACCGAAGCCAAGCCAAGCTCCATCAAGACACTCTATCCATCCTATCAGCCTATGAGGGTCGCATAATAGGCTAATCATCTCGGCTCGAGAGAGATGTCAGTGGAAAGGGACATGGCAGTCCGCCCCTCTGAAATTGCTTGTCCTCAAGCAATCTCAACTCCGGATCTTTCGCAGAATATCTCGCTCTCATGTAGCATCCTCGCTCAAATCTCTCCATTTTCACCAAATATTCCACTACGATAGTCCTCCTACACAAGCTGTCTCTCGTACTCCGGGGATGAGCTTCGGTGCTAGAATCAACTTTCCTCATCATCTAGGGGAGGTAAAGCTGCCGGAAGGTACCACACGGTGTCCCAACGCCTTCTTGAGACGTGACACATGAAAAACATTGTGGACCTTGCTCTCTGCTGGAAGCTCTAGCTCATAAGCCACCTCTCCAACACGCCTCAGGATCCTGAAAGGACCATAATATCGTGGCTTAAGCTTCTCTGAACCACTCTTCCTAAGAGTAGACTGACGGTAGGGCTGCAACATAAGATAAACCATGTCACCCACCTCAAAAGACCTCTCTATCCTCTTCTGATCTGCGTACTGTTTTTGCTGATTCTGTGCCTTAGCAATATTCTCCTTGAGAGCCCTCATAGTGTCCTGACTCTCCTGCAAAAAGTCTCCAGCACTCGGCACTCTACTATCACTCAATACCAAATCCAGAAAACTCGGCGCCTCATAACCGTACAACGCCATGAAAGGGGACATCTGAATGGTCATATGGAATGTTGTGTTGTAGCAATACTCGCACAAATGAATCCACTTGACCCATGCCTTTTGCTGCCCTGCAATGCAGTTCCTGAGGTAACCCTCCACCCATTTATTCACTATCTCCGTCTGCCCATCGGTCTACGGGTGGTAACTGGTGCTTTCAGTTGGCTTCGGGTCCCTGAAATCTCGAACACCTCGCGAGAAGTGACTCATGAACCAACCTATCACATGCGGCTCACTATGCTCAGGGCAACCCAGCATGTAGTTTGAATACCTCGGAAGAGAGCCTCTACTACCGTGTGGCGTGTATGTGGTGGTGTCCGGGAAGAAGTGGGCATACTTCGTCAGCCGATCCACAACTACATATATGCAATCACATCCTTGGGCTTTAGGAAAGCCCGTAATAAAATCCATCGACAGGCATTCCCACTTCCTGTTAGGAATCGGAAGTGGCTGCAACAACCCTGTCGGGTATGTGTTCTGCTTGTTTTGTTGACAAATAGGGCACTCGCGCACATACTAAAGAACATCTGCCTTAAGTCCTTTCCATGTAAATCTCTCCCGAATCTGTCTGTACGTTTTGAAATACCCGGGATGTCCTGCTGTAGGTACATCATAAAAGGCTCGCATGATAATGTTCTTCATCTCTGAACCTGGGACCAAATAAATCTTGTTCTTATAAATGATCAAGTCATTCACAAGCGTGTATATAGTGTCAACCATTGATCCCTCAACGATAGTGGATGCCCAAGTATCCTTGGCATACTCTGCCACAATCATATGCCTCCAATCCTCTGTAATGTGAACCATAGAGCTCAAATAAGGCCTGCGTGAGAGAGCATCAGCCACTACATTCTGGGTGCCTTTGATGTAAGAGATATCAAAGTCGTATGCGTGCAATTTACTCACCCATTTCTGCTGATGATCATTGAGATCTCGCTGCCCTAGGAAATGTCTCAAACTGTTGTGGTCAGTTTTAATGCAGAACTTACTGCCCACAAGATATTGCCTAAATTTTGCCAAGGCATGCATTATAGCGAGCATCTCCTTATCATAAATACTGTAGAGCCTCTCTGGCCCTCTGAGTTTACGGCTCTCATACACAATAGGGTGCTTGTCCTGCATAAGCACCGCTCCAATGCCCTCACCAGAAGCATCGCACTGAAGCTCAAAAGGCTTCGAAAAATCTGGTAGTGCCAACACCGAGCACGTAGTCATCAACTCCTTGAACCTCACAAAACACTCCTGTGCCTCAGGAGTCCAACAGAATGCACCTTTTTTCAACAAATCCATCATAGGTGCTGCATGACGTGAATAACCATTCACGAATCTGCGATAAAACCCACAAACCAGAATCACCGCGACATTATGGGATTAGCGGAGTAAAACCCGGTGATCTATAATAAGCGCGGATCTTCTAGGATATCGCTCCTTGCCGATGATATGACCTAAAGTAGAAACGCTTCGGTCATCCCCCAAAATCACATTTGGACTCCTTGGCATACAAGGACTCCTCCAAAAATCACGAAACCTGGTCTCCGGATAGTGAAATAACCTACCACAAGTCTGTAAATAAGAATATCATCGAAAAAGACCAACACAAATCTCCTCAGCAGTGAATGGAAAACCCTATTCATCATGGACTGGAAAGTAGCTGGAGCGTTGGTTAGCCCAAATGGCATCACCACAAACTCGAAGTGCCCACAATGACAATGGAATCACGGTCTTCTCCAATATCACAACAAGAACCACGATGCGATGATATCGTTGTAAGTCTATCTTAGAGTAGCATGCACCATGGGCTCATCAATAAGCTCGCCGTCGAGGGTATTGGATATTTTGTTTTTGATAGTCTCTTGTTAGGACTGCGCTGGTCTGTGCGCTATGCGAAGGGTGCATCCTTCTTCTTCACGAACAAGCGAAGAATGGTGATTTGCTAGGTCGAATGTGACCCATAGCAAGCAAATCCTTTATCGTCTTTTCTATCTCATCCTTCAACCTCTTAGGATGCCTGTAAGGAGTAATCATAACGGGCTTAGCGCCCTCCTCGAGCTCTATAATGTGCTCAATGCCCCTGTCTGGAGGTCTCCCTGGTGGAATATCACTGAATACCTTCTCATGCTTGACTCTCAACTGCTGTATGTCAGGATGATACTCATTCTTCTGTTGTCCCTCCTGTATAGGTGCCAATGTGCACTCGGCAGCCCACTCTACCATATCATGTCGCATGAGCCTCTCCATCCGACGAAAGGAAATAGTTTTGATGTTGCTGTCCTGAATTTCCTTGAGAATATGTGTCTTCCCATCCACATCAAAACGA
Source organism: Sequoia sempervirens (assembly GCA_007258455.2). Lineage (NCBI taxonomy): Eukaryota > Viridiplantae > Streptophyta > Pinopsida > Cupressales > Cupressaceae > Sequoia > Sequoia sempervirens. The sequence continues at coordinate 3,779 of VDFB02083839.1, forward strand.
ATCACCATTTTCTTGAGACGAAGAGTGACTTCCTCAAGTGAATGAAGCCACTTCATGCCCAAGACTAAATCGATATCCCCCATGTTCACCACGTAATAATCAGCCTTCCAGACTCATGGTTTCCCGAAGCATGAGAATCATGTCATCACGTTCACACGAGGAGTGTAGCGAATAGGCCACCTTAACCTATTGCCTTGAACTCCTCGTTGATGAGTCGGCGTTTCTCCACAAATCTGGCATCAATAAGAATTGTGGGTGGCTCTGTATCGAGAAGGGTAATGACCCTCTGTCCTGCCAAAACTCCACGAAGTCTGAATGAACCTTCTTGCTGAATGCTAGATAGACGTGCCTCCTGAATCTGAAGCTCTGACTCTGCCTCTGCCTTAGGCTCTGAAGCCTCTGACTCTGACTCCTCAGAACTCTCCTGCTGTTCGGAACTCTCAGATTCCGACTCCTCGTAATAAGCCCACATCACTCGATTGGCCTTGCCCTTAGGCCGCAAAGGACAATCATGGCTGGCATCATAGGGACCTTTGCAGTAGAAGCAAAGCTTCTTCCTGCGTAGATCATTAAGAGCCTCGCGATCCAAGGGTGGTGCTGCTGATTTTCCCTTTGAATCATTCTTAAAGTCAGATTTTTCTTTGTTAAAATCTGATTTCTCTCTGGTTTTATTGAAGCCCTTATTGTCCCTGAATGAAGAAGTGTTTTTGAAGTTGAATCTGCTGGATGGTGCTGCCAACTCCATGCTACGCGCTTTCTTCATAGTTTCCTGTAACGAAGGAGGATCAAAGGCTTTGTTCCAACCTCTCAATGGTTCCGTTAGTCCCTCCATGAAAAGCACTACAAGACGCCTCTCTGATATATTAGGAACCATAATTGACAGTCGCTGGAAGTCACCTATGGCTATGTAATACTCCAAACTACCACTCTGTCGCAACTGAGCCAAATCTCTGAAATAGGATTCTGGATCCTTCCTGTCAAATCGTTCCACCAACCTGTCAACGAACTCCTGATATGAGGTGATCCGATCGTGCTGGAGTGTCACCATCCCGTGGTGCCACCAGTCGTAAGCTACCCCCTCAAGATGCAATTTCGCATACCTGATAGCTTCCCTCTCAGCCATAGGACGCAATGTGAGGAAAGTGTCTAACTTACTGATCCAGGCCTGGGCTGTAACCTTGCCACTACCGTCGAACATCGCTAGAGTGAGTCTGTTTGTAGCATGCTTCAGATTATTATTCTGGTGTCTAGGTCTCCAATCCTGTCGACCTCTGTGATGTTCTCTCCTCTGTGTAATGAATCTGTCAAAGGTAATCCTCTCTCTGACATCCGGTGGTACTAACTCCCACTCCTCGTTCGCTGCCATAAGTGTGTCCGCGAACAACTCGTCATGCTCCTCACCTGCAATAGCCTCATCGGGCTCCTGTCTCACAAAAGTAGGCCTAGTGGGCCTGTTTGCCGTCCGTGAAGCAGTCCTAGGTGCTCTCCGGGATCCTGCATCACTCCTATTATCGTCACGATGTGGTGACGGTCTCCTCTGTGTACCTAACCTCTGGATTGCCACTGCCAATTGCTGTAGCACATCGTTGGACTGCCGTTGACCTGCTCGTAAGTCTCTGAGAGTGTCTAAAACCTCTGCATCGTCCTGATCCCTAGGGTTATGAGGGATATCTGTTCTAGGAGCATCTGTTCTATCAGCCATGTTTCTCGGCTGCCTGTTCAAACCCTGTTGCCTGTCAATCAAGGCTCTCCTGCCAGTATAATACCTGTGTGACCCTAACTCTTGTGGCTGCATAAGATTGCTAAACCCTCAGGATGGCAGGATTTAGCTCTGATACCACTGTAGAAACCCTTGTTTCCCCTGATTTCTGAAACTGTGTGTTTTTTGACTGTTTTTGTGTATTTTGATTTTTTTGGTGTTTTTGCATGAAATAATGGAAATTGCGATTTTTGAAAGAAATGATATAAAATCTTTAAACAATGCAATAAACTCAGATCTATCATAAATAGGCTCAGAAATTGATATCTAATGATTGTATTATTTTTCCACAGCCATTACAGTAATGAATCTCTGACATGCAGTTAAGATTAAACAAAAATATCAGATTAAAAACCTGATTTGCAGCAAGCTGAAATGATATACAAATGGTACAGCCTCCAAGATTTTTACTTCTCCCTCAGCCAGATGCCAGAAGAATGGTCCAGAGGTGTAGGTGCCAACTGGGTTGAAACCAGAAGATCACAAAAGATGGCGATTTAGCTTAGTTTGAAAAGTACGGCCTTCTATGAGATGGTACGGCCTGTAACAATAGATGTACGGCTTAAAGCAGCAGCAATAAAAGTACGGCCTTTATTGTAGTCTCCAGATCTGACAAAAATGGGCGCCTTAACTGAAGAACCTCTATCTGATGAATCCCACACTGAAAACCCTGAATATATTTTGCCTGTGATGCTCTGTGATAACTTCTGAATAAAGCTATCTCTCTGACTGGCAATAGATCAGCTGGTATTTCACAGCCTTTGAATCGCACACTGAAGATTGCACGTTCTCCAATGCAAGTTGAAAACTGGAACCCTTGGCTCTGTTCTCAGAAGAATAACTTAGCAAAAATTCGACTTCAATCATAATGGCTCGAATCCCAAGGCAAAACCCTTATATTCTTGAAAAGTGCGACTTTTCTCAATTGAGCATCATTTAAATAAATTCGAACTTTTCTTTTAATTATTTCAATAGTTTCAAACTTCATTTTTAATTATAAATTATAATTAAAAATGGCCCCTTCCATGATGGTCGACCCCTTCAGCAAAATCACTTAAGTTATAATATTTAAAATATTATAACTTTATATTATAAGCTCCGAATAATTAATATTTAATTAAATCAATTAAATATTAATATCTCCCTCGAAATATATCCGATTCACGAACCGTCTGAAGCTGGTGAATGAGGGAGTGATTCCTCACATGACCAGACCATACTGCTAAAAATAGCAACTCAGGCAAATGGTGTCCGAATGAGCCCGAACGAAAGCCAACTGGTAAAATTTTGACAACCGAAGCCAAGCCAAGCTCCTTCAAGACCCTCTATCCATCCTATCAGCCTACGAGGGTCGCATAATAGGCTAATCATCAGCTCTGAGAGATGTCAACTGGAAGGGGACATGACAGATTCTTAAAAGTTGTGCACTATATGTTCAAAGGGTGATATGTGAGGCAGCTTATATGGATAATACCTCATTATTTATGCCACTACAGCAGCATATTTGTCTTCAAACTATTCTCAGATCAAAAGCCTATTTATTTTGTCAATGCTTCTAAAACTTAAAACACCTAACTATTGTAATGTCATTTTGTTTATTGACAATGGAGTCTAACACAAATTCTAAAAATTCCCGCTATACAATTCAAAAAATTCACTTTACTTGACAGGATGTGTATGGTTAAGAAACATTGGACAAATGGAAAAGATGAACAACTAGCACAATGACTGTAAGAACCCTGCTGGTTCTAACTGTAGCTAACTGAATGCTAAAACATAAATGTTTGTTTGTTTTTAGTGGTTTTGCAATTTTTTGTGTTTCTTTGAATAATATATGATTTTCTTGTATTTTTTAATAAGAATGCCAGGTATTAAAAATGAAAGCAAGATGCTAGTGTATGACCAATTCACCATCTATAAGAAGCCAAATCTTCTTTCAATTTATTAGAGTAAACCTTTCAAACATTACATACCAGGTATAGGTACTCTTCAATACAAATCTGTATTCATTTGCAGCCACTGAAATTTCTGGAAATGAAACGCTGCACTTAAATAATCTTTGGAGTTGATGCCTGGCTGTAGATGATGACTTTCCCAGCATAAAGAACACAGCAATTGCAAAAGATAACCTGGACGCACAGAATGAAGGAGACATATGCACAAAAAGCTAGGCGCTTGGACCTAGACTAACTCGCCAGCTAGCAAGGAAGGAACGGCTGGCAGCAATGAAGTAAAATAGCCTGTAAAATGCATACAATCTGCCCAGAAACTGCAAACACAGCAGTAGTTATGGCTTCTAACAGCAAACTCAGAATTTTTCCTCAAACCCTTTAAGAAATTTACAAATATCTTCACAGTTTAGCTCAATATTGACCTCAGAATGAAGCCAACTCACAAGCAATTCTTCAGAGGATCTTTCAGCACCTCGGAAATGCAGAAACAAAGAGTGTTTACGTTCTCTATGTTCATTAAGCCTTTCTTCTCCTCACGGCACAAACTCCAAAAGCATAAGTGTTGAATAAGCAATGGATGATGAGCATTTGCTTTGATTGCCTTTATATAATCTCTTCAAGAAGTCGACCCCTTTCATGAGCATTTAAAATCATTTAAAATGATATAAAATGTTTGCACATTGACTTTATGAAATGCTTTAATATTTGGGCACACAAAACATAACTTATTAATTGCACTTTAAGTCACCTAAATGAAGGGTCATGGCCCCATTGAATATAAAGTGACTTTTATAACTGTTAATGGGATATAGCTTCGGTCAGATATAAATGATGATTGCTAATAGCATCATCATCATTTATATGTGATCGAATTTAATCCTTAAATATATATTTCTGGAAAATAAATAAAATCGAATTTATATGCATGCTTAAATTCAATATAACAAATGGTGTTCAAATTCTGCATTGACTAGACTCATATAAATATCTGTCATGTTTGAAGGCTTATTTATATTAATCTTGTTAACCGAGTATTAGTCGGTTTTCTTTGAAACTCACACGCTCAAAGGGACACGTCCTCTCATGAGACGCATCCCTTAGATGTGAGTCTCCAAAAGGTATTTAACTTTGTTCTTTCATTGATATGTAGACATCGAAATCATTAATGTTCTGCAATCAGCACATTCAGCATAAATCTGGAAATCGAAAATCTGTCTTAGAATTTTGGTAGAATTCTGGAAACTTAGAATCTCTTTAGAACCCTTAGTCTCTCATTTTGATAGAAGATTTGATTACATTTACAATAACTTTATATTTTGCCTTCATATTATTTTATTATCATTAAAATAACTTTAATGATAATAACTGATTAAATGCTCATTATTTCACCGACCCAATTGAATATGGAGATTGGCACTACATCTGAGGCCCGTCCAGGTGCCTTACTAAATATAGCAATACTGACTCCACTGAAATGGTGACTTACTATAAATTGTAAGTGTGAGAAACTAAGTCAAACGAAGTACAATCCTGAACCAAATTGAGTTCTAGAGAAGAAAACACTCTGATAACTGCCAACCAAGACCCTCTTGTTAGTTTTTCAAATCAGAAATGCAAATAAGCAAAAAATTCAACACATGGAACAATGAACACAATATTTTTACCCTGGGAAAACCCTCCTACTCGAGGGAGAAAAACCCAGCAAGATATTCTCTTTATAAATCAGAAAAATAAGTGCAGAAATAGCACACAAGATCAGGCCCTAGAAGAGGTCGAGTCTCATACAATGAATAATACAACTTCTCCTTGAAGCGAATCTTGAATACACAAAAGTAATGACACTTCTCCTTGATGCTAATCTGCTGCTTAGAAAATAGGCCTACTGCTGAAAGAATTTGAACTTGGAATGAATTGATTGGATGCCAAAATGAGGAGACACCTTCACATATTTATACAAGACTAGGCAAGCTCACTCTAGAGCCGACTTAGTAATTATGATATTTTGTTTATAAAACATGATAGCTAACCTGCTTTAGCTTAGGGAAATACCTCCCGCAGTTATAAAACACTAACACTACCTCTTAGCTAGGGAGGTCTTCTCAAATATCCTCGTCATGGAGTCTCTCAACATGACGTCCACAATGGCTACACCCATTTGTGAAAAAATCACATCTCAGTCTCAGAGATGTACAAGATATCCTCATCATGGAGTCTCTCAACATGGCGTCTTATCTCGATCTCAAAGATGTACAAGATATCCTCGTCATGGAATCTCTCAACATGATGTCTCATCTCGGTCTTAGAGATGTACAAGGGCTTGCAACTCATATTTCTCTGTCTCAGAGAAATATACACTACAGGGGCTTTCACCTTATATTTCTCCATCTCAGAGAAATATACACAAGGGCTTTCACCTCATATTTCTCCGTCTCAGAGAAATATACACTACAAGGGCTTTCACCTCATATTTCTCTGTCTCGGAGAAATATACATTACAACAAATCTTAATGATGTTGTGAGTTCCTCTAGAGCTCTAAGTACCTGCATCAACCTCCTGACCTCCTCGTTTGAGATTGCCTGCAATGCTTGCCTTAGAGGAACAGTTTTCAATGCACACCTCGGCACTACTGACTTGCGAGAGTTCAGGACTATCCTCCTCGACCTCATCCCAGATCACCCTATTCTAAATAGGTTTGCAGTGCTACCAATGTCAAAACAAGGTTGATTGCCTTGTGCAATTCCGTTCTCTGCAGCTAAAGAGGTCTTCCAAGGACTTAGCATCTGGCCTTGCAACACTGCAACCCGCTTAGCTGACACCTTCACTTCTCAGTGAGTCACTCTAGATCCTCAAGATATAGGACTCCATTTTGTTGAACACAGAACTCCCTCTTGATCCCTGCCTTAATACAGAGATTGCAAAGAAATCCTCTAGAAGTGAACTCCCCTCCATTGACTGATCTTTAGAACCTTCACATATTTATACAAGACTAGGCAAGCTCACTCTAGAGCCGACCTAGTAATTATGATATTTTGTTTATAAAACATGATAGCCGACCTGCTTTAGCTTAGGGAAATACCTCCTGCAGCTATAAAACACTAACACCTCTAACCATCTGCATTAGCCTACGAGGGCCAATAGTAGGCTAATCTAACAGAAAACAATAACGGGCTAAAATGGGGACATTACAATGACACTTATCACAATCAATATTAGATTTTTATAATGTAGCAGGCAGAGGTACTATAATTAACTTCTATTTCATATAATATTAAACAAGACCTAAAGAAAA
>VDFB02083841.1:0-47757 GCA_007258455.2 Sequoia sempervirens
GGATGCACTTGAACGGAGGGAGACCAATACTGTGTCTTTAATATTTTTTGTTACAATGGCTGAGGGAAATCATTGCCTCAACATCATTGCTCAAATTTCTGAGTCTTTTCAGTTGTTGCTCATCAGGTGGTGGAGGCTTGCTATAAATACTGCTCTTTGCTCCTAAGGAAGGGTTCTAGTTCTAAAGGTTTCAATAGTAAAGGTTACAAGTTTGGAGATTACATGCTATTTCACTAGTTTTTAGAATTACATATTTTTGGAGAGACCAGGCCTTTGTGTTGTTTGGATTATTGCAAGAACTCACAGACTATTCCATTGTTCAGCCATTCTATTTCTTATGCTATTGATACTTTATGTTGTGCCATTATTGTTTCAATGGTTTATTTGTCATACTTCTATAATTTGAATGCAAGTTTACTGGTTTAGATCATGTCTTTCAAGTATTATTTTTAGTAAATGGGTGTGATTATTATTTTATGTCATTAAATGAGTTGTTCATGCTACAATTTGTAATTTCTATTATTCTAGGACATGGTAAATTGCTAAGCAGGCCCTTAGATCATATCCAAAAGATAGGTTTATCATGCATTTTATCTGAATTATGGCGCATCACCTTAGTTAGATCTTTTATTTTTATATTTTCTTCCTTTTCCCATTCCAAAACCCAATTTACAGAAGAAGTCAGTTCTTTAAACATCTGGAGGTCACTCAGTTTAGTGCAATAAGTCCCCCATAAACTGAGTTTCCCACAAAGGGTTGTTACCTTGCCAAATGTTGGCATCAATAGTTTTTCTTTTTCTTGGCACGCCTAGTCGGACTATTGTTTAAATGAATTGGCCTATTACTAGGTCCCAAACAACAAATAATCCTAGTTTATTAGTACCACCATTAGGGATAGTACAACCCGAGACCTAATTAGTGAATGTTTTTCTCCCCCCTCCCTTTCCGCTAGCCATATTGCTTGTTGCTAAAATAAATTATGTGGCATGGGATGCCATAAGCCCTTTTGTTGCACCAGTAGCACTTGTCATTTAGGCCACTATCCTAGTTTCTGCCCTAAAGGCTATACCTAAATTCACCAAAGATGCCTCAAAAACACCATCTGAACATTTGCAAGATGTTGTAGATGTATGTCTGGTACATGGGGTTACAGCCCAAAATGTGGCGTTAAGGCTGCTTGCCACTTGTTTCATGGGCAAGGCACTTGTAGATGTATGTTTGGTACTTGGGATGAGATTGGGGAGCCTTTCTATCAAAGATTTTTGAATGAAGGAGTCTAATCATCACTATATTATCAACTGTTTCTTATAAAGTGGGCCCCGCATGAAGCCATGGCTAACTTCAATGCTCGTTTCCATACAAGCTGGCAGAGGATTCAAGTTGATATCCACCCACCACTTGATCTGGAATTCATGTTCTACTTGAAGTCTATCAATCCTGACATTTCAATGATGATCCAGTCTCTCGGGGGAACCACGCTACCAGGCACATATAGCATCATTGTTAAAGTAGAGAATAATTTGATAAACACCGAGAAATTTCTACCTCGGCCTATCATCCCTATATTCCCTAAGATATCAGTTCTTGCTTAGGATATTCCTTCTACCAGTGCACCAACTCCTCCTCAATCCATGTACATGTATTTGAGCAAAATGCAAAATGTTACCTCTACATCTAGCTCTTCAAAGGAGGAGATGAGCGAGTTCAAGGAAATGTTGTCAACCATTGTTAATGAGATAACTGTTATCAAATGCAACTAGGTTGTACCTCTAAAGCCTACCTACCAAAATTATCAAGGCAGAAGGCCTTATTACCAATAAAACTAGTTCCTAGAAGGTGCTCACATAAATCCACAAGTGCTAACAACAAATAAAATAGTACTAGTACCCACTCCTCTACAAGGTGCTAACTTAAGCTTGAGTAGAGACTTGAATGTGGGACAAAATAATTTAGTGAATGACACCAACCCCTGGTGCTTCCCTTGCAACGATTCACACATGCCCCAGAACTATCTATACGACAACCTACAACAGAAGGTGCCAGAGCAGCACAACCAAGCTACAACGTCAAACCCTGGAAGCTATGTGTATACCTCTTAACAAATGGACAATGCGGTGCTCACCATACAAATACAAGGGATGTCACTAGAGCAGGAAGCAAACATTTCCCCCAACCACACACTCTTCTCATGGATGGAAGAACAAGAAGCGGTGTTTGCCAATGATACATCCACATCTAAAACACCGCAAGTACAATCCGACTACAACACTCGATCAAAGGGGAGATTTACAGGAAAACCAATTGTCCTGCAACTAGTCAGTCTGCAACCTTAAAGTGTTTTTGACTAGATGCCTAGTGCCTCCATAGTGTCGATGCAATATCAGCCATAAAGGGAAGTTGTTATAACAAGATAAAAGGAGTAGAAACCTTCGAACCCCCCACTGCTCTATGTGGTGGAACAATTGAAGAAATCATCCACTAATGTGTCTTTGTGGGATATTCTAACCATCCTATAACAGAAGACGCTACTACAAAAGGCTCTCTAGGAAGACGTAAGCACGACATAAATAGAGCAATTGTCCAAAGCAAGGGTTGTTGATAAACCATCTTCTACCAAAGTCCTCACAAATAACATAGTGGAAGCCCCTGCTAAAGTAAGAGATAAGTTGAAGCCTCAACCTTTATTCTTAACTCTTATTATAGGGGAGAAATTACTACACAATGCCATTATTGATTCTGGTGCTAGCACCATAGTTATGCCTAAAAAAATAGTTGAAGCTTTAGGACTCAGCTATGAACCTTTAAAAAGAGAATTGATGCAGCTTGATGGAAACAGAGTCGAAACCGTAGGAATCATCAAAGCACTCCCCTTGACCTTATTTTCTTTCCCTTGTATCACTGTGCCCCAAGACACTGTGATCATAGATGTCCCCCCTGCGTTTGACCTCTGCCTATCCTGAGAATTTGCTTCAAAAGTGGGTGGATACATTTCCTTGGATTGGTTGCATTTGATCCTTAGAACCAAGCATTGTGTGAAAATGAAGACAAAATCTGAAGCTTTTCATTCGAAGCATGTAGCTGATGAAGCCACACACACCTCTATCACCAAGTAAGAAATGTATTGCACTAAGATACTAGAAGATAAAAAAGTGACCAAAGATTGGGATGATCAAGAAGATGCTCTCTTGAGAGAACATATAGATACCAACCCTTTCAAAAACTACCATGTTATCGGGCTAGGCACCTATGTCATCTATGATGAAAATCAAGTTCTCCCGAAGGTTGTCAAAGAATCTAAAAGCGGTCAAGCCTTAGAACTATGGATGTTGCACTTCGACAAAGCAAGATGTAAGGTCGGTGCAGGAGTCAAGATATGTTTAATATCCCCACAAAATGAAAATACACTGAGGTCTTTCCACTTCTACTTCGCCTACTCAAACAATGAAGCTGAATACAAAGGACTAGTTCAAGGTATCAACCTTGTGGAAAGGATGGGCATAAAGCAACTAATGGTGTTTGGAGATTCTAAACTAGTAGTCAATCATGTCTAAGGGATTTCCACGGCCAAGAATGTCTACATGCGATTATATAGACACCGGGTTTGGGACCTGATTGAGGGTTTTGAAGCCTTCAACATTTAGATGGTTCCCTGACAACAAAATACAGATGAAAATCGCATGGCATCAATTGGATCTCAGTTTGATCCTGCCTTGGATCTCATTCACAATAAACACTTTGTATGAGTAATAGTTCGACCAACGATTCTAGACAATGAACAAAGCTTGCAAGTGTTTGACAGTAATGAACACATTGCCTCATTCATCTAGTAGTTAGAAGAATTTGCTAACTAGCTCCAACCAAAGAGCACCGAAGCCTATAAAGGATAGATCATCTAGCTGGAATCCAACAATCTTCCAAAAGGATTGGTCACTCTCAAAAACCTTTTTGATTGTGATGATGCAAGAAATGACAAGCGAAAGTTTGTAGCAGACAAAGGTGACTATGCGGACCTTCAGATCAGAGATGGAGGAAAGCTCAAGGTCGGGAAGGATGTCATGCATCATGATAAAGAAAGGCTTATCGAATTTTGTGAAAAATATAAAGGAGTGGTGGCCTAGTCATACAATGAGGTCATGGGATATGATCCCAATATCATTCAACACACAATAGATTTGGCAGAAGGTGCAAAGCCTGTCCACCAAAAACAAAGACCAGTCAATCACAAGATTGAAGCGCTAATAGTGCAAGAATTAACCAAGCTAATCCAATCATGTATTGTCTTCTTAATAAAACATAGCAGGTGGGTATCCAATTTGGTCCTGGTCTGAAAGAAAAATGGAGATATTTTCCTATGTGTGGACTTTCAAGACCTGAATAGAGCATCTGTGAAAGATCATTACCCACTACCTTCAATGGCATCAATTCCGCAAATAGTGGTAGGGTCAGAGATATTTTCCCTATTAGATGGCTTCTCTACTTACAATCAGATCTGGGTCAAAGAGGAGGATCAACATAAGACAACATTCACTACCAAGTGGGGAACATTCACATACGCTAAGATGTCATTTGGCATCTCAAATGTGGGAGCTACCTTCCAGCAGGCAATGGATATCGTGTTCAACGAACTAATCAACAAGATTATCCTAATCTATTTGGATGATCTAACAGTGTTCTCCAAGTCCAAGGATGATTATTTTGATCATCTAGAAATGGTGTTCAAGAAATTCCAAGAGTTCGGGATATCCCTAAACCCAAAAAAATGTGTCTTCGGAGTACCACAAGGCAAACTACTGGGGAACATAGTGTCCAAAGAAGAAATTTCAATTGATCCTGAGTGAGTGAGAGAAATCAAAGAACTTCCTCTTTCGGTCAACAAGAGAGGCATTTAGTCCTTCTTGGGAAAGGTAAATTTTGTTAGAAAATTTATTTCTAACTTTGTAGGAATAATTAGGCCAATTACCCTAATGCTAAAAAAAGATTAAACATTCAAATGGACAAAAGAAGCCAAAGAATCCTTTGAGAAAGTTAAGGATGCTATCTCTTCTGCTCCTATTCTGGTAAACCCATACTTATCAAAAGACTTCATAATGTATTTATTCAGTAGCAAGTCCAGCTTTACTACTATTTTAACTCATAAATATAATGAGGGAAAGGGAGAAAATTTGATAGCATTTCACTTTCAGACCCTAAAGGAATATGAAAAAAACTATAACTTTGTGGAGAGGTAGGCGTTTGCAATAGTTAAGGGGCTCAAGAAGTTCTGACACCTAATCTCCTGCAATAAGGTGATTGTCTATGTTGCACACTCTAGTGTGCACGAGTATATCATGGAACCTGGAGAAATCACTGAGAAAAGAGCCAATTGGATCACCAAGATCCTCAAGTATGAAATTGAAGTCAATCCCACCAAGACTGTTTGGGGAAGAGGACTATGCAAGTATCTTGCACATGAGGAAGAAATGGCCTCCAAAGAAGAATAGTTGGAACTAGTCCTAATGAACGAGTCAGAGTCTGAAGGTTGTTGGCTAGTAGACAGAGTAAGGTTTATGCATACATGAAAGTATCCTTGGGGCATTCCTTCTCAGAAGAGGAGGTTCTATCGGCTCTAAAATAGTAGATTCGCTCTCATCGAAGGGATCCTATTCAAGAGAAATTTTAGCGGCATTATATTGCGATGTGTTACCACAGAGCAAGCAAAAATGATCCTAGACACTTACCACAACAATCTCGCAGGTAGACATTTCTCTGCAAAGACAACCGCCATCAAAATCATGTGCATAGGGTAGTTTTGGTCAACACTATTCAATGATTCCTACTCCTTGGTGAAAACTTGCAAGGAATGTCAGTTCTTCAGTAGAAGATGAAATGATTTCACAATGCCCCTCAATCAAATAGTAGTTGATGAGCCATTCACGCAATGGGCTTTGGACTTCATCAGAATCATCAACCCAGCCTCCAGCGTAGGACATAAATGGATCTTAACAACCACAAATTACTTCACGAGATGGACCGAAGCCATGCTACTAAATAATGTGACAAAGGCAGAGATAGTGGATTTCTTAGAGGAACTGGTGACAAGCTTTGGCCCACCTAAAACTATCATCTCCAACAATGCTAAAGCTTTCCTAGGCTCCAAGCTAAGTCAATTCGCACTTACACAAGGCATATTCCTTAAAACATCATCAAATTACTACTCGGAGGGGAACGACTTAGTTGAATCAACAAACAAGAACCTGGTTCAACTCCTCAAAAGAATTGGGTCAGAATATCAAAGGGAGTGGCACAAAGATCTCCGAGCACCACTCTAGGTAGACCACATAACTCCAAAGCAAGTCCTCAAGACTTCACCATGTGACCTAGTTTATGGAATTGAGATGTTATTGACTATCTCTATGGAGATTCTGGCACTACAATTTCTAAAATCCCTCGAAGTAGAAAAAAATGGCGCAATGGAGTTGTGGTTAGCCAAGTTTCTATAAGTACAAGAAAAAAGGAAAAAGTCTCTAACAGCCATGACTAACTGCCAGCAAGTGGTTAAAAGGTGGTTTGACAAGAAAACATCTGACCAAGGTCTAAAGTGCAGAGACTTGGTGCTAAAATATAATCAAAGGGCCACAAAGCCAAGCGAGCATGAAAAGTTTGACATCCTTTGGGAAGGCCCATTTAGAATAATTCAATGCAAAGAGAACAATGCATATGAGTTAGAAACCATGGAAAAAGAAGCTCTAGGAATTCCGGTCAACAGAATTCACTTGAAATTATTCAATTAATCTTGCTTAACATACCCATGTAAATATGTTTATATGCTTTTCCCTTCTTTCCCTTTTCTTTTGTTGGCCAGTCTTTTTATTTTATTCTATGCTTCGAGGTAGAAAGGAACAAGTGACCCATTATTACTAAGAGTAAGAGAAATGAAATCATAGCTGAACAGAGCAAAAAATTAAACACCCACATGCAAAATTGAATTCATACATACATGCTGAAAAAGAAAAGATAACCCAGTTACAGAAACCAGGAGAAGACAATGAGATGATTATATAAGGATATATTTTTGTTATATATGCTTTGATATTTACATTTAAAAAATGGCTCATAAGGCCACGTTTCCAAAAGTATATATATCTATTCTACTTATTTTATATATTTTATGAAAAATCCTTTTTTAGGCATGTATACAAAAAATAGACTAATTGCTATGAGTTTATGTTTAGAAAGCAAGGAGAAAAAACACAAGTCTTCAATTCATGGTGTGAGCAGTAGCAATGGATGCATCAATGGCAGCATCCACAATATCCTCATCCACAGGGGTAGTATCAGCAATAGCAACATCCAATGGAGCAAAGGAAGGTGGAGGGAACATCAGGTTCCTGAAGTCTGTGTACGAATCAATGTCGTAGAACGGCACCACGTTGTAGATGCAGAACAAGAAGTGGCAGAATTGAGTTACCCTCCAGTGGTGCTCATCTCACATCTAGAGTTTGAAGCCACTCAGAAATGGTATCCATGGCATGACTACGTCCTCATCTATAAACTGCCGAAGGTCGCTCACTGTTGGAATTCCCCCACCATATGCAGCATTTGCAACGACCTCTCCAAGGCTGTTCAGGTATTTCTTGGGGAAAATTTCCTTCACCAGATGAAGAATCAATGGCTTTGGAATTCCTACATCTAGCATGGAGGCAACAAAGTGTGAGCACACATCAGTGTTAACTCGATACTTTTCCTCGTACTCGAGGCAGTCCCATCCCAAGACCCATTTTATGGCTATGATGGACAGTGAGTGCTTGTTCTTTATCATTCTCTTTAAGCACCTGGTAGAAATCACACCTAATAAAGCAGTCTAGGACTTCTATGACACTATCCTAATTAGGGTGATCATCTTTTCAAACTTTTTGTGAATACCTTAAAAATATCCTTGCAAAGGAACTAAGTCTAGCCTATGAGAATGCTACGCAGGACAAATGCTAAATTGCTAAACCAATTACCTAATACAAAATTTTCTCTAATCGCTAAGTGTGATTTTTCTATTGCTTAGATGCTTATTTATAGAAAAAGCTAGAAAAGGCCTAGTAATCTGCTTGCCATAAATGTGATGTTAATCGAGTACCAACTTGAAAGTTGTGCCTAGGCTTTCTCGAATTTCCCACCTAGTTGTGTCTATTGAGTGCAGTTTCTTGCGAGTAAAACTAATAAGGGATAATTAATTAGCCTAAGCTAGTGGCAGCAATTGGCAGTGTTATGCATAGACAAGGACTGAGGTGTCATCCTCTAGCTATTTTGCATTTTCCAAGGTGGAATTCATATCTTTTCAAATGTTGATCGCATCTTTTGCTTAATCATTCCTTTTAGGATATTAATTGTCAATGCATACGAATGCTTAAGCTTCTTGCAAGGCATCAGCTCAAGTTCCAAGAGAATTGCATTGTACACATGGTTGCTAATTATATTGATGAATTCTTTTCAAATCAAAATGGCAAGTAATTCATCTCGCACAAGCCAAGGATTGGTGGTATATGTTGCATTAAATGAAAAAAAAGGTGACTCTCATGTACCACCTTGAGAAAAGATTGAAAAATATTGCATGAAAAAGTTTTAAAGAACTTAAAAGTTTTCTTTTAAGAATGCTACTCGAAGCAAAAAGCAACAATTTCTAGAGCATAGCTAGAGCTGACATGAAATTGTAGAAGAATTCAAGCTAAGCAGAAAGCTTTCCGCAGATTAGCAATGGCAAAAAGTTCAAGCCAAGGAGTTAGGCCAGTGGCAACGTAAAGATTAGCTAAATATTTGCTAAGAGCACCAACTGTTAATGTCTTTGAGGATATTTCTTATGCTACACTGGGTATTCCTGATAAGCCAAAGTGGGCAAACACAAGGTAGTTGGACAAGCCCAAGATCTATAGAGACCATAACTTAATTCAAGAAGGTTGGGATAATGTTCATGATCCCTTTCTTGCAAAATACCCTAAGGATTGAGAGAAGCAACCAGCGCAAGAATGAAGGTGTCCAGAAGGCCAATTTTGGTTGTAGAAAAATTATGGTTCAATGGGTTTCCTTAGTATATGGTCCCATCTGTGCACAACTACCCAAAATTGGTAGATGTGGCCATTAGGCATTTCAATCCAAGTACCAGCACTATTGAGAATTGGACTTTATCAGTTAACATCAGGCCGAATGCCATCTAGAATATGTTGTGCATTCTAAACCCTATGCAAAGAGGGATGGAAGTGGAAACATTTACTCCAAAACAAAGAGATCATATATGAAACACCAGGGATAAAGCTCTAGAGTTTTATAATGAAGAAACTGGAAGGATTGAAGTAGATCAGAAGAAGCCACCAAGAATTCCTGCTCCATACGATGCTTTCAAGGAAGACCTGCAAGGTTCCTTTTCAATGATGGCATTTATTTTTAGTCTAGACACTGACCAAGAGGTGCATGCTTTTCAATTGGGCCTAGCTTTCCAATTCCACAGGCAAAAATCTTACTTCTTGTATGATTTTGGAGAATTCCTCTCAATGAAGATGATAGAACAAATTAACAAGTGCCAAGTTGAATGAAAGTTCATATTTGTCTCCTATCTTGCTCATATGTTTTTATATCAAAACCCTGATTTCTTTGATGAGCAGGTAAAGTTATCTATCTTTGAGGAGAAGGGTAGGAAAAAACAAGATTTTGTCTGGACCCCTCTCCTCTCTTCTACCTTTGATTATTACACATTTTCAGATTATTTCTTGACTCTGATTTTGCAAGATTTACTGGGGGAGGAATATATTAATCGGCTCACCTTGACTTAGATAGATTTTATGCAAAATTTCACCCCCAGATGTAATTGGTTCTTCAGAGAAAATTGTAGATTCATTCGAATGTGAGGCTTCACTTGGAAACCATTCTTCCTTCCAACATGTGTGACTAACAGAGTGTGGCCATTGAATTATTCCAATAGGCGTGCATTATTAATATTACCTTCTACAGTAGAAAAAGTGTCAAGAGGAAGGGATTCTTCACTTGTTCGCAAACCTTCAAACTAGTGGCCATGAAAGAGAAGCAGACACACCCGCTATTAAAATATAAACTAGCTTAGTTATGATCTACAACCAGTGGGATTACAACCCTTTCAATGATTTACCGTATGATCACCTCAAGGTAACTCACAACCCTCGGCCTTACTGGGAGTGGAGGCGTAGACCACTAGAAGATGAAGATGAATTGATGTTTGACCTAATTCATATCCCCACGGATGACAACAAGCTGCCATGGAATAGGTTCTATTTCTTGGTGGAAGATTATGATGAGAACCACAAAATGGGGAGGACTCTGTATAATAAGTTGAGGAATGAGGAAGAATGGACTAATGAAAAGATCAGAGCCTTCTAGATATATCACTAGGAAATAAAATGGCTTGATGTACCTTATGAAGGTGTAAAGGAAGAAAAAGAGTTTGATAGGCTGTGGGATGAGGAACATCCTACTTCTGACTCAAGTGAGTGGAAGTGACGCCCCCAATGAAGGATAAGGGTAGGTAGAAGAGGAAGCTGAGACATCAGCATCCTTCACCCAGCAAAAGAGGAAGTCTACAAGGTATTCTACCTATGTCACTTCAAATGTGCATCTAAATATGTCACAAGTCTCACAGACACTCACCTAGGCCTCAAAAACAACAAGAGTGCCCCAACAACAACAACCAGAGACCATAGAAGTGGGAGACACCCCACCAACTAAGCGACAATGAGCATAAGCAATTTCGGGAGAAGGATCACAAGTGGCCACCACAAGCCAAGTGATCATAGCAAGCCAAGAAGTTGAAGTAACTGAATAGCTAGCGGCAACTGGAGCACCGCCAACGTCTAGTCAACAAATAATTTTTTCTTCCACTTTTCTTAATTCTCAATCTTTGGTTTCCTCTTCCATTTCCGCAGTTCCAATTACTACAAGTGTCTTCCCTGCTTTATCTATCCCTATCACAATGTTTTCGGGAGGTTTCTCCCAATTCGCCCAAACTGGGCCATTTATTTTTACACCTTCACGAACCTTAACACCAGCTGCCACTACTCAATCTCTCCTCACCTCTCTTGCTGAAAGCTTGGCCGCCATTGGCATCCTTATTGCCTCTGCTACCTTGGGTATGACCTAGTATGCCCAACAAATGGACTCGATTGTGACCACCCCATTGCCACAATTGATGAGCCCTTTTGCCGGTTCACAAACCAAACTATGGCAGGTTCCCTTTTTCTCCCCGAAAACTATCAATCTCCCACCAAAGAAAACACAAGGGCCTTCTACACTTGTATTCCCTTTTTCCCTACCTCTCGATACACCTATTGCTATCGGACTAGTTTAGTCACCAATCGATTTCATATCCCAAGGAGAAAACTCAAAGTGAATGCGAGCCCTCATGATCCAAAATAAAAAAGTGAAGGATGATAAAAAGGAGGCTGAGTCCAAGGTGTATACAGTTTACAAAAAAGTGCAAAAAACATTGAGTTTCACAACCATGTACCCAAATGTTACCAAACCACAAGGTGAGATGTTGTCAGGTGATTACAACATGTATGCCATGGGGCTTGATCTAGCCGCAACCCAACTAGAGGATAAGGCAGAGCTCATGGAGGAAACACAGAGGTGGTGACAACCGACTTCTTGAAGTTTGGTCATCAATTGAAGAAAAAAGAGGAGCAACTAAAGCCGATGAAGGAAAGGGTCAGTTTTATGGAAACAAAGGAGAAATCAGTAGAAGTTGAAGTTGTGTGCTTGTCTGGGAAAGTGTGAGCGGAAGAGTTGGAGTGGAGGAAACTACAGGGAAAACTCAATAAGTCCCAATCCATTCACCCCACATTGCTCAATGAGTTGTAGGTGAGGAAACAAAAATATCAGAGCCAATTGACCTCGATGGAGAAAAATCTGCAACAAAAGGAGAAAGAGTTAGCAACTCAAAGTGCTCTATATGTGCACTAATAAGAAAATAATCATAAGGACTTTGAGGACCAAAAGTCCCAGTTAGAAAAGGAGCTTTAGGAGACAAAGTCCTCTCTTGAAATAGAATTAGCGAACCACTCCCAGGCCGAGGAGAACTGGTATAAAGAGATAAGTAACTTCAGGGAGCAACTTGTGTCCACAAAAAAGAGGAGTACAAAATTAAAAAAGGTTATTAACTCAAAGAATGTGGAGAGCGCCTCTCTAAAGAGCTCTCTCCAAGCCTCCTCCGCGCTATTGGATCTCATCCCATTAGCTCGGTAGTTATATATTTCTTATTGGGAAAAGGTTAAAACCTTCTACCTAAAACTACAACCAATGCTCTGGTTCATCTCGAAGTTAGCAAAATTGAGCCAAGAGGTTCACGGAACAATTGATTAATTCCCACGGTTCATCTCAGAAAAGGTTCTGGAATCAAAAAGTTTACTTAGCAAGCTATATTCGGTCTCTAATGAATACCTGGCCAAGGTGGGGATCAAAGATCAGGATATTGCTACCTAGACGGCAAACAAGTTCATCCATTGCCACTCAGCCTTCCAGCAAACTAAAGTGGGTGCAACTAATTTGAACCAGACAATGGATGACATGCGAGATAATTTCTCCCAACTAAGCGAGATGGGTCTGCCATCTCCATTTCTTGAAGATGGGTCGATTGCCACGGCCAAGCAGATTGCAAAAAGAATTGAAAAAGGGGAGTAAGACCCAAACGCTTTCTAGAGTTTCAACCATCCTCCCACCATAGTAGACATTGAGGGTGTTATTCATTCTCTTGTACAACTACTTTTCCATTGTGAGGCGGGGACCGGTTTACCTGAGACACTACTTTATAAAGAAACATCGACCTGGGTGGAGCACAGGAGAATGTACGCAATATAATGAGACCATCCGAAGATGACTGGCTAACTCTGTAGGAAACCCTTTCCAAGCTTTAATTGCATCGCCAATGGATGGCACTCTAGTCTATGAACCAGAGAAAATTTTGGGTTCCAAGTTCCTCAAAGTGAAATGCCCCTGATAGTCGCTAGAAGCTGTGAATTCAAAATTCACCATTCTCCCTTCGGGTTTGATTTTTGGCTAAGTATTGGCCCATTCCTTTAATTTAATATCATCCACCCCTTTTTGGCTGTCACCATGACCTTTGCCACGTGTCTTCTCATCACTCTCTGAAGGTTTTTCCTCCTTTCTCTTCTATGGCCCCTCAAAATTCTCCCACGTGTCTTCATCATGGGTTATGCTTATTGCCTCCTTTTACTTCTTCATCCATCCCCGCCAGCATGCCACATAGCTCCCATTCACTTAAATATTTGGTGGACCCCACAGGCGGCATCCATAGTAAACATTTTGCTACATGTCATCTCAGTACAAGCTTTCAACGAAGGAAGGAGATATCGACTGCGGGCACCGAAATGCTACCACATGTCTCTTCATCGTACACTTCTTCAACACATGGGATGAAGCAAACAATGGGCTACAATCTTCTACCACATGTTCTAACTGCCTATCCAAGGAAGTGACACTTGTCTACACATGACTTTGTTGGGACCACTGCCATCATTTGCAGGTGATGCACTTGAACGAAGGGTGACCAAATGTTGTCTCGAATCTTTTCTGTTACAACAGTCGAGGGAAATCATTGCCTCAACATCATTGCTCAATATTATGAGTCTTTTTTGGTTGTTTTTCTCTAGGTGATGGAGGCTTGCTTTAAATACTACTCTTTGCCCCTGAGGAATGGTTCCAGTTCTGAAGCTTCCAATGTTAAAGGTTACAAGTTTGGAGATTATGTGCTATTTCACCAGTTTTTAGAATTATAGGATTTTTGGAGAGACCAAGCCTTTGTATTGTTTGGATTATTGCAAGAACTCACAGACTATGCCATTGTTCGACCTTTCTATTTCTTATGCTATTGATAAACTTTATGATGTGTCATTATTGTTTGAATGGTTTATTTGTCGTACTTCTATAATTTGAATGCAAGTTTTTTGGTTTAGATCATGTCTTTTGACTCTTCTTTTCAGTAAATGGGTGTGATTATTATTGTATGTCATTAAATGAGTTGTTCATGCTACAATCTATAATTTATGTTATTCTAGGACATGGTAAATTGCTAAGCATACCCTTAGATCATATCCAAAAGATAGGTTTATCATGCCTTATTTAAATTCTGGTGCATCTCCTTAGTTAGATATTTTATTTTTATATCTACTTCCTTTTTCCATTCCAAAATCCCATTTACAGAAGAAGCCAACTTCTTTAAAAATCCAGAGGTCACTTAGTTTAGCGCAATAAGTCCCCCATAAATTGAGTTTCCCACAAAGGGTTGTTACCTTGCCAAATTTTCACATCAACAGTATCAAAATTCTTTTTTTTCTGTTGGATCAAGGACTTCAATATCTGGTGCACTCATATTTTTCAAAAAAAAATTGATAATCTTTTATTTTTCCACATGTGCAGAACAAAGAGCTTCATTTTTAGTGAAAAACATATGTTTAATAAAACTAAAAAACAAATAGATAATAAAACCAAAACATATTAAAATTATAGTCATTGGATAGGTCGTTCTAAGGACTACTTGATTCCAATTGTGTTTGTGAAGTCTCCTCCATTTTCATCCTCAACCCAAGCTTCGAAGGGAAAAAATTCTATATTTTTGGTGGCAAAGATCAGGGATCAAGGAAAAGGGGGGTTTTCTCGAACCAAGGGGGGTTCGAGTGAGCCCCTAGGGGTTTGAGTGAACTAGGGATCATTCGAACCCTGGTTCATTCAAACCCCCTTTCAAAAAGGGGTTTGCATGTGCTTTTTTGGCTGGATGCATTTAATGGGTTCGCTCAAACCTAGGTTTGAGAGAACCCTCTTTTGGTTCCTTCAAACCAATGAGTTTGTTCGAACCCCAAGAATGATTTTTTTTGGCATGGAGTCATTTTTTGTTATTTTTCCTTCCTCATTCACATTGTAAACCAATTTTGTGGGCTTACCCTCACATCTTATCCAAGGATCCAAGATCTACATTCTTCATGGCCACTACATGGTAGATTGCAGATATCCTTCACAAGACATCATCTGAGCTGGCATCATTTACATATTTTGTATTTCATACTTCATTTCATTTCATCATTTGGTTTAATTACCTACAAGGGATTTGACAAAGGAAAACCCACATTTATTTACAATCAACAATTTTTTCTCCTCTTGAATGTTTGTGATTGTAGATTTAGGTTGAAGACTTGAAGATCACATGAAGTGCAAAGTTGTAAAGTTGCAAAGTTGCATTGCAAAGTTGTCATCTTCACGGAAACTCACCTATAGGCAAAATCTAGAAGTTTCATAACCCGAGATCTGAGAAGAAGGAAGTGTAGACCTTGAGCCTCAGGACCACTTTTGGAGATTTTAGAAATTCAAATCAGGACTAAGATGGTAGTAAGGGTGTTTGAGTCCTCATAGTGGTATTTTATAGAAATTATTTTAGATTCAGTTCTGGCATCCAAAGATTTTGCAGCTGCCCCAAAAAATAGTAGTGGGACTAAGACAATAGTAAGGGACTAACACATATCCTAACTACCTATTTCATAATTGCATCATTTGCACCCTTCATTTATCTTGCACTACTAGGTTTTGTAGGTTGAATTCTTATTTGTATTTTCCAAGCATTTTCTTGGTGGTGAACCCTTCAAACCCTAATAGAACCTCTCCTAGGTCATCCTTGTTGAGAATCGACTTACCATTTTGGGTTGATAGTCAATCCAATTTGGGATCCTAGGACATCCGTGAATGATAATTGGAGAAAATTGGTGTTGACCTAGGTTATAAAGCACCCATTTTACTTTTAATCACCAACTAGTAATTTGATTCCTTCCTTGGATATTTCCACTAGCATCCCTAGTTCTTTTGTGGCATTGCACATCATATCTCCTACCACTTTACCACCTATAAGCATTCCTTTCACTTGTCCTCTGAACACATACACCCCTTCACCATTTTCACTTCCATCCCATAATACAAGTAATGACCCTCTCATTAATCAACTCCTCCAAACTGTTTCATCCCTTAAAAAGAAAATCTCCACCATCAACCAAAATCAAAATGGCCCACCTACATCTTATGTCAAAAGTAGCCAATTGTCCTTGGAGATATTGTGAACATCGAGGCCACAAGGTGTAGAGGTGCCTAGATTTGAGAAATTCAAAGGAAGGGGAGATAATTCTAACCATGTTAATGCCTATACTACCTTATGTAGTGACTTTGTCCTTGATGATAAACTTTTGGCTAATATTTTTCCTAGATCCTTGAAAGATATTGTCTTGGAATGGTTTTCTTCTTTACCAAACAACTTAATTAGTCCATTCAATGAACTTGTGGAAGCATTTGTAAACCATTTCCAAGTGCATATGACCTGTAAGATGACCTTGGATGATTTGATGAGATGTAAACAAAAATAAGATGAAAAGATAACTGAATTTTTCTCACACTATCAATCACTTTATTCCCAAATCAATGTCAAGGTTCCCGATCCTCAGCTTCAAAATATGTTCATAGAAAATTTACAAAGAAATATTCAAGATAACCTCACCATGATGAAATTCACATCCTTCATGCACTTTTGTACTGCCCTCTGCAATTATCAAAATTTGGTTAGTAGTCGAGATACAAAATCCACTTCTAGCCAAATTGATAAATCTGAGCTCATAAATCAAAATAATTCCAAACCTTTTAGTAAACAAAACAAAGGGTTACTTGAATTTAATCCCCCTCAAAAAACAACTTAGAATGTGAATAACCAAGTAGGCACTATTAAATCCACGATACCCTTTAGCTATGGGGACCCGAAACAATAATTCACTCCCTTACCCGATACCCTTCATAACACAGTGTCCCAACTTTTGGAACAACAAATGATTACCTTGCCTCTCGTCAAAACACTCGATCCAAATAAACCTTTACCCCCGATCCCTAGATAAAATGCTTATTTCCACTATCACCAAGAAAGTGGACATGATACGAAACATTGTAAGCATCTTAAACATATTGTGTAATACCTTATTGATTCTGGTCGTCTTTCTATTGGAGGTGTTAGTGGTCAAGGAAATAAATTTGTTGCCCCTCCTAACCAAAACTTGCAAATCTTTACCAACCCCATGCCAAAACATAGTATTTCATTTGTCAAAGCTAGTGAAACTACTAAGGCTGATGTAATGAATGTTGACGCAGATGATGAGAACATAGATACAATTCAATAAAGTCCTATGGATACTAATAAACAAGAATAAAATCCTTTCGATGGTTTGGTTGCATTGGCTGAAACTCAACATCGTAAGTGCTTACCCAATAATCCTCTTGACATTTCTTTCACCTCTAAATATATACTTAAACATGTGCTAGATGGTCCTCTTTATATAGTCGGTCGTATCTATGATAGGCCCACTAATGGGATATTAATAGATCCCACCCATGGAGAGAACGTGATGATCGAGGAATTCTTACTTCTGTACATGAACTCTATCAAGATATATACGATAAACCGAAAGCATGGATCAAGACACATAATGGTTCTGCTTGCCCTATGATGGGATTGATCACCTTACCATTGCAAATAGGACCAGAGACATTAGATATCTCATTTTCCATCATCCCATAGTCAGACCAATTTCGTGTGAAGGTTAGCTATCCATGGCTTCGCTCCATGAATGCAGTGCATTCAGTCAACAAATTCTTAAAGTTTCCCTTTGACAATGAAATATTCACCATCCATCATAGTGGCTTTTACCCTTTTTCCTCCAATGGAAACTTTTCCCTAGACTTCTTTTGGCCCTATAGAACCTATAAAACCACGAGAACACTTGTTTTTCTTGTCTTATCAAAAGTTCAAGGAAAATAAGATAGCATAATTATCCCTCTGAAACATGTCCCCACCCACCACCAATCCTACCATCCTAAACAAAACCATGATTGAACCTAAAGAAATTCCAAACAACCAAGACCAACCTAAGACAGAACCTTCACCTACTTTATGTGCAAAATACCAAGAGACAATGAAAACAACCCTGCCATACCTCCTGGAATAAAATATTTGTACAAAATCAAAGAGAACATGGTTAAACAACCTCCCATGGTTCCTTTCGTTGCTCCCCTTAGGGAAGAAAAGAAACCTATGGTTGACCAACCCGCTCCTACATGAGCACAACTTGAAAACAATACTAAAAGAAACAAAGGTGCTAGAGAGTGTAGGGATCGATGTTGTGCCCTTTCTCGCAGGTCACATGAATAATTAAACAAAGAGAATCTAAATCTAAACTTGACTGAAGCAATGCATGATGACCCTATTCCTGCCTTGAAACAAAAAAATCCAATACAATAACCACAACAAGAGTTGAACTCTTCCATGGATATTATCATTCAACCTCCTACTATGATTAACCTAGATGACGATGAGGAAGTTTCTAAAATTGATGAGGAGGTGCATAATGAATTGAACACATTATTTTCCTCTTCTATGACCTTAAATGACAATTCTCCATAAAATAATGTTGAACCTAACATTGGTCCTAGATCAACACTTGGTATTTTCCCTTTAGCTAGTTGTCCACCCTCTGTATACAATGAACATGTTTGGGATGTGGACGACCTACTTTAGATTGACTCGCATGTTCCTTACTATCCTTTTGCATCCTTCCTTTAGTTTTATGTGATTGCATGTGTGTGATGTGGTCCCCCGTGACATTTTTTTTATGTCTCTCTCTTGTGACATTCCTATATTTGTACCTTCATTCTTCTCTATGTGGTCAATCATTTAATTTTCACTTTTTAATCTTTTTTATTTGTCTTGTGTTTTCCTTTTGGGGGTGACACAAGGCCTCAAGACACCCATGTCTCTTCTATGTTGACCCAAAAGGATTTTTCCTTTTCTTTTTCTTCCTCTTTCATTTGTCTTGTGTTTTCCTTTTGGGGATGACACAAGGCATCAAGACACCCATGTCTCTTCCATGTTGACCCAAAAGGCTTTGTCCTTTTCTTTTTCTTTACCTCTTTTTCATTTTTCTTTTGGGGATGACGCAAGGCGCCGAGACACCCATGTCTCTTCCATGTTAACCCAAAATTATTTGTCCTTTGCTTTTTCTTAGTCTCTTTTTCATTTGTCTTGTGTTTTCCTTTTGGGGATGACACAAAGTGTTGAGACATTCATGTTTTTTCCATGTTGACCCGAATGCTTTTTCTTTGTTTCCCCTCTCTTTGTGTCATTCTTCTAGTTCTATGTGTATTCAAGGAATGATGACAGTTCCAATCTCTCTTAAGAAGATTGCAGCTAGAACATACTAACTCCAAGTCCATAGATCCCTTATGTGTTTGGTGTTTTAATTTATGGGGCAACCCCTCTCTTTTCTTTTTCTCTCACATGATGTAGCTTTACTTGGAAACATATGACTTGGCATAGGGCTTTCCAAGTAGGATCTCATGTCCTCTCTTTTTTTGTATTTTTCATTTGCTACTTTAAAGTAATTTCTCACAACATGGTGTTTAGAAATTTCTTTAAAGTGGGGGCATACATTGGCATTATTATTTTTCATTTTTCCTTTCATCGTTCATGGTGCAGTCTTCTCACTTTATACGATGTGTTTTTTTCTTTGTGGATGACATTGGGTGTGATGTCCTTCAAGAGCATGATCTCTCTTAGCATATTACATTCCTCTTAGTGGCTTGATGTGACACAATGCATCCCATAAGTTGTGAATTTTCTATTCTTTGATCGGTCCTATCTTGGAGACATTAGGCACAATGTTCCCTAAGTTAAGACCTCACATAAACTAAGCAAGACTCCTTTGAACATTCATTATTGTTGTATTTATATGGTTGTACCCTACATAATAAATCTTGCATGCCGATGGAGCCATCTTGTTTGTTCATGAGTTCTAAGCATACGAAGCTTTGCTTGTCTCATTAAGCTTGAAAAACTTTTTTGTGTGGTGTATTATTAAATTTATCAGGAGGTATGAATTTTGTATGGTTTGAGCGGGATGCCCAACCGAGGCATGAATTTCCCCATAGCCACTTGTGTGTGAGTGTGAGTGCATACCGATTGTGTGTATGTGTCTCAACTCTTTTGGATACTCATTCAACGGACAACCAGGACTTTTGTTGCCTCAAAGTGAGCTTGCATTTTTTTTTGGAAAAATCTAATCTGCACCACAATGGACAAATGATTGAAGCTTGATCTGACTCATTTTTATTTTTACCTTTTCTCTTTTTCCTCTTTTACAGTGTATGCTTGTGCTTTGTTGTTTCTCTTTATATCATTCTCATGTGTGTTATTTTGTGCCTATGATGGTTTGTCATGTGATCTTGATCCTGGGAGCTTACTCACCCCTCTCAATTGTTGTCATCCCATCTTACCAAAATTGGTGCACTTGGACCCCTCTTGGTGTGTTTGTCTACTTTAGTGTGATTTTGAAGCAATTTCATCCTCTCACTAAAGTGGGGGCTAAATGTAGTGTCAAAAAATGCCGCTGGGACATTTTCACACTTGTTTGGGCCCTCCTTGATGAATTAAGCCTAATATTTCCTTGATTTAGTGTTTTAATGTGTTTGACACATTCACATTAGGTCTTGGGATCTTATGAACTAATGGATTTAAATTATACCTTGTTAAAGTGTTGTGAAGTATTGTAACTCACTTTCACACTTTTCTAAGGTCTTATTAATTAATTACACCTAAATAACCTCCTTTCAACATTAATCATGCCTTATTTTAAAGTGTTGTAAAGTGTCATGACACACTTTCACACTTTCCCAGGCTTGTCCTTAATAACTGGGCTCTCTTATGCTTTATTTGGCCATGTATTACATCCACAAGCCCCATTTAATGCATTTTTTCGATGATAATCTTGACACAAATCAATACCCAACCTTAATTTAGGTGTTTCAGGCTTCAATGGCCCAGATTTAGTGATTTGGGACCCATTCACCACCATGAGTGAATGAGTCCCACCCAGATTTTTGGGTCTAAACCTGGTTATACACATTTCTAAGCATTTTTTAAATTGTTACCAAAATTTAGGCATGGTGGGACTCAACGGCCACCTTGGGAAAATGAGTCCAAAATTAAAATTAATTTAAATTTTTGGTGGGATTTTATCCTCCTAGATCTGATGTCCGCTTGTAGCATTGTAATTTCTAGAATTCTTGCATAATTGAGTATAAATACAAGGTTATTTCTCTCAATTTAACCCTAGGCATTCAAGTATTCATCCTTATAGCAAGTTTGAGTTCACAGGAGAATTCAAGAATTTTTAAGAGCATTGAAGAGTAGATTATCAAGCATTTTAGAGTAGCATTCAATTTTCAATCATCATGACAAATATTTCACGCGTCATATTTTTTTAGAGCTAACAATTGTGGTGTAGGATCTCATTATTCAAGCAAGAATTTCATTCAAGATCTATCACATTCAAGCAAGGGTCAAGATCTACATCCATTGGAGCCATTGAATACATGTTTGCAACATCTTATTGCTAGGGTTTGGTGAGTTTCAACATCACATTTTGTTCATTCATTATTCTCCAATCGCATTTCACTCTATTTCAAGGTTTAATTACTAAGGGGTTTGACCAAGGAAAACCCCTATCCACTAACCCCACAACATTTTTCCCTTTCCTTTTTGTGTGATTTGCAGGTCTAGGTTATAGATTTCCTACGGAGAAATATTGGAGAAAAGTTGTCAAAGTTGTCATCAAACCTTGGAGAACCTTGGAGAAGACCTATAGGTTGCAAATCAGAGTTTCAGGTCTAGAAATTAGTCAGGAAGGACAAAGCAAATAAGGAAGAGAAAGATCAGACTTTGAAGCTTTAGAAAACCCTAACTGGACTTATTTGCCATTTTTGGTGAATGAGTCTCCATTCTAATCGTAATTCATATTTTTGTAGATTTGGATATCCTTTTGGTGAATTCCTATTACCGCACAAGTTTCCAGAAATTGGACCGATTCGCCTGGCTTGGCGAATGAGTGCCACTCAGCATTAAAAGTATATTTTCCAGTGTTTCAAAGCTCCTTCTAGCCATTTCTAGATTCCCAAGTGCACACCTTCTTTTCTACAATTTTTTGTGTTGTTTCATTCACATTTCTAGGTCATTTTATAGATCATTACATTGAATTAGGGTTTATTGTTGCATCTTGGATGTCACTATTTTTTCCAAGTCTAAACTTGGTGGTGAACCCCTTAATTGTTTGCATTCAACCCCTAGGACAACCCTCTTGCAAGATCTCTTTACTCTTTTGCATTGAGATCTCAAGGGTTTGTTCTTGAGTGAAAGTTAGTGAAAATTGTCCTTCTAGGTCCTAAACCCTAAAAGGAAAGCAAAACAATTTTACACCTTTCATGAAGCTAGGGAGATTACCTTCGAAGTTCCTGATTCTCTTCTTGAAGAGACTACTTAATTTTTAAGGTGCTTGCTTGTTGGGAGATTTTGTGGCAATCATCACAACATTGACACTATTCAGAGATGGATTTCATGAATTTGGAAGCTTTGTGGCAAGGTAGAGGTTTTTGCAATGTTGTGTGGCTTTTCCCTTTTTCCCTTTTCTTTTCAAGAGGATTGTTCTAAGATCTTGACTGATGGCCCTTGGTTTTTTGGGTTGGACAATTTAAGTCTTCAAAGTTGGTCACCAAGTTTCAATCCTATGATTGAATCCTTCAAGTTTCCTATTTGGGTCCGTTTACATGGGTTTCCCATGGAATTCTGGAATGAAAATATTTTCATGCTTATTGCTAACTCTTTCGAGGAATACAATGCTACTGATAAGATCGCTAAGTTTAAAAAGTGATTATTATATGCTATATTTTATGTGTTTGTGGAGAAAAATATGAAGCTACCCACTCAAGTTACCTTGTCCTCCAAATTTGGTGTTTGGTTTGAGTAATTGGACTTTGAAGAATCCCCTGTTATCTGTCTTTTTTGTGGTAAAGTGGGTCATTCTTCCACTACTTGTCACAAGAATAAGAAATATCACTTTGTTTGGAAGAAGAAAGGAAATCAACCAGTTGCTAAGGATGACTCTTTTACTCCTAAGGGGAAGGAGCTAGATAATCAACTTTTTACTAAGGACTATCAAGAAGTGTTGAAAGATGATCTTAAAGAATGCTCTTCTGTGAATGCATTGAAGATGGGGGATGGTCCTGTTTGTATGCATTATTCCAAAAGAGTTAGTTTTGAGGAGAAGGACCCCTGTTTTGAGTTAAAACAAAGCTCTTTGGAACACCTTTCTAAACCACCATGATTTTGGTGGGTTGGTAGGTCCATGAGTCTTGTTGTTTCTTCGATTATCTAGTTTTTTGTTGATGGTTGGGCTTCATGTTCTATCCTTATATTATACAAGGGTAAGAGCCCTTTCAAAACCCTACT
Organism: Sequoia sempervirens; assembly: GCA_007258455.2. Lineage (NCBI taxonomy): Eukaryota > Viridiplantae > Streptophyta > Pinopsida > Cupressales > Cupressaceae > Sequoia > Sequoia sempervirens. Next base: position 23,360 of record VDFB02083841.1, read on the forward strand.
TACCTAATCAAAAACATTTAAACGATTTTGAATTGACAAATCATTGTTGAATTGACAAACACTTTGTTCATTTTCGATCTTGCCAGAATTTTGTACCCATTTTTGTAGTAGAGGGATTAGACATTTAATTTCCATATGTTTTTGGCTACCACATCGCAAACAATAGAATTTTTTTAATTCCTTTTCCATCGGCTGCTCCCATGAAGCCGGTAGATGATTTTAAATGAATTGCTTGTGGGATGGGGTTGATGGTAATTAATTGAATCTTGGCATAAAAGGTAGTGTTATCTTTTCCCTTATCTAATCCTACCATCATACCAATCTTTTCCCTGATTGATTTGAGATAATCTCCAGCCCAATATTCTAGCAAAAGGTTATATGATCTGATCCAAAATGCACCACTAAAAGGTTTTTTGTTCTAGGGTTGAAATTATTTTCCCAGTTCTGCACATACACAACGCAACCCTCGCAATACCATGGGCCAACATTTATGATTTCATCCCTTTCTTCTCTTGTTCCAAACTCTACCACAAAGAAATGCTTTGACAGAAAAATAATGTCTATATTTTTCTCCCAATTGGTTTTGATCCATTTTTCGAATTTTCCAGCGATCAAGATTTTTCCCTATTAGTCTGCAAATTAGGGCATTTTCGAAAGCAGTTATATCAATGTCATCCACCGTATATTGATCGACATTACGCGGGGTTTCTCTGAAAGCCTTCACTTTTCTGCCATTTGAGCTTCCTCGAGAGCTTTTTGATTTCTGCGCTAATGAAATTCAATTGGCGTCTGATGTGAAAGGTGGAATATTCGATATATTTGAATATTTTTTAATTTTAAGAATATCAAATTAGAGACTAACCCTTATCTGTAATAGTAAATTTAGGATAGTTATTTTATATTTAATTTTCTAATATTCTTTTAGATATTTAAGTTGTATAATTTTTAGCATAAAATCTTAAAAAAATCTTTAAAGTTTATAATATTAAAATATGAATAAAAGTAACTGTTTTTTTCATTTAATTATAATTTTATTTTAACTTTTCAAAATTAATAATTCAAGGTTGAAACTTTTAAAATATGGTTAAATTACTGACCATATACCTTACAAAAGAAACCCTTCAATTTTTTTTAATTTGAGATAAATTAATATGCTTTTTAAAATGACAATTTCTTTATTTCTCATTCCTTCTCATTCTTTCATAATAGTATTGAATGATGAATTGGATATAAGTGAATAGATTTAAAGGTTTAGATTTACAATTAATAGTATCTATATTATTGTATTACTATACTCTTATTAATGTTGTATTTTATTCTATTATAATATTATTGTAGTTTTCTTATACTAGTATATTATATTATTTTTTATTATATTATTCCACTAATAAACATATAAATAGCTGGACATTGTTTAACAAATTTAAAAAAAAAAAAAACAGAAATCAAACGAAAATTTAGGAGGGGCAACACTAACAGAGTGCAACCCTTTTATTTGTGCTGTCTCAGGAGCTTGCAGAAATGTAATGAACCAACAATCAAGTCTTGTTTAAATTCAATTGGAAATGCAAAACGTTTTTAAAAAAATCTGATTATCCTTATCCGTTCTTGCGATTTTTATAGAAAGTTGCCTTTAAAGGCGCAGTTCTTAGAGGCAACTTAAATCATAGTATCTGCTACCGGCTATCATGAATTTGGAAACTTGCCACTGGTTTGAAAAAAACAAAAACATTCTTAATCCGACTGAATGATCTGCTACCGCCTCTAATGAATTCGGAAACTTGCCTCTCGGCGTAACAAAGAAGATTCCGCGAAAGTCCTCAATCACGGACATAATTACCGGCGTGATATTTGATTGGTTTGGTTTGAGCAGGGCTAATTCCAGCAAATTCCAATAACTGCATGGTCCCATGGGGGGGCTTGGGCTTCTATTTCCATGGAGAAGGAGGTCCCATGGGAAAAAAAAATCAGGCTACGGGATTAATTGGAATCTTTTCCAGAAAAATAGGAGCCCCTACAGTATAGGAATGAATATTTAAGCTGGTGAAATTGGGGTGGGGCTAGAAATTGCCCCTACAGCTTAGGAGTTTTTTATGCCACTTGTCTCTCATCTAAAATTTTCAATTCTTATTAGAAAATAAAAATGAGAGAATTTTTATTTATTTTTTATTTTTTATCAAAGCACTACAGTTCATTCCTTAAATTTTGGAGTTTAAAATTTTAAGCAGAATTGAAAGATTAAATCCATGGGACCAAGAACTTTAAAATATTCTAAAAAAGCTAAGCAGCATACGCTAAGATTTTTAAGGAAGCCCCTCCATGGGACCAACCTTCCTCCGTCGTCAGTTGGCCTATTTTCATCTCTAGTTTGGAAAAAATTCAGGCGTCTATTTTTAAAGCTTAGCAGTTCAACATGGAGAACGTTTTGGAGGGTTATATTAACGTGGTTCATTGGATTCTGTGGATTTTACCGGTTAGATGTAGAGTAGGACTTATTTAGTTATATATGTAAACATCTGTCAAAGTAACAGGATTTTGAAAATTCTTAGCTTGTAGCTCCATATTAACATAATAGGCATTAACATATTTGTTAAAATTCATTTTAGTTTCAGCTAGAAAATGAGAGGGAATTTTATTTTTTACAGGTGCTTTCTGGTGTTGCCGCGTTGTGGAGGTTATTTCGATTGAAATCGGTCTCTCCATCGAACAATAACAGTGACAGTAATAATTTGCCCAACCAGAAGGTTGATAAGGACGGGTCATTCTTTTTGGAGAAGGAAAATGATTACCCAAAGGAAAATCCATCAGCCCCTTCGATCTCTGTGGAAAAGGTGATAGATATGCGGCCGACTGAATGGGCCTCTATGCTGCAGAAAGCTAGGTCTGAAGAGAGGAGGATCAGAAAGAGGGTTATAGATCTCGCAGAGCAAAATGTAGAATTGGAAAGAAAAGCTTTGTATATAATAAACCAGGATAAATATATGGATGATTTGAGAATGAAATTAGCAGAAGCGGAGAATGAGATTTTGCAGTTAAGGGAATCCCTATCAAAGTCTATAAAGAAAGCAAAACAATCAGAAGATGACCTCGATTTAATTAAGAGGGGCTACAGGGAGAAAGAAAGGGAAAATTCTGAGTTACAGAAATCAGTTGTCAGATTGCAGCGACTTTGTAAAGATCATGAAAAAACAATTGGCGTATTGTGGGGAGAATTGGACAATAAGATAAGTGATTGTCCGAAAGACAAAGATGTTTCTATCACCAAGCTACAAAAGGAACAACTCCGTTTAGTTGGTGTAGAACAATGTTTACGCAAGGATTTAGACACTTGCAGGTGGGAAGCTGATGCTCTGAGGCACGAAAACGCAAGCCTTCTGGAAAGGGTGCGAAGAAAGGAGAAAGGTACTAGCACTGGGTTGATCAAACTTGATCAAGAACTTTGGGATCGCCTTGAGGGACTGCAAGCTCAGGCATTCCCACTGCTGGATGAGAATGTTGGCCTTTCTTTCAAGCTGCTGGGTTATCTTAAAAGGATCTTGTCTACTTTTGATGAATGTGAAATTAATGGAGGGAAACATTCAAGGATTATGTTAGCAACTCGACAAGAATGGGATCATGTCCTTGAATTGGACATGATGGCTCAAAGTTTGATAAAAAAGGTTGATTCTTGGAAGAAAAATGTGTGGATGCAAGAAGAAATCTTGAAAGAAAAATCGCATATATCTTGTGACCAATCTCTCAGGCAAGATGTGGAAAACCCACAGGCATATCAACAGGAGCAACAGCATATTGAGGTAATCAGCATTATTTCTTTTCTTATTTTGGGGCTTTGCATTTTTATCCAGCCTTAGAGATATTGGAAAATTACAGACTTTCTTCTAAAAGACACATTTAAATATTTTCTTATTATTTTGAGGAGTGTGCATTAACATGATTTTATTATCAACTAATATTCTTATGTGCTATTTCAGAGGTTGGAAGGGTTCAAGCAACTACAGCAAGAACTTAAAGCCGAATCTTTAGTTGTGAAGATTCTACGAGAAAAATTATGTTCCAATGCGGCTCATATAGAACAATTACAGGAAGACGTTGCAACTTTAGTAAGGTGTGAACAGGCTCTGAGAAGTAACATTGAAAGCCTACAGGGTAGCCTCAGTAGCTCAAACCAGAAAGGGAAAGAGTTGGAGCTTCTGGTATGTGTTGTCGTGCTTTCAATTGTTAATATTAAGTATGTCAAACAGAAGATTGCACTTACTTTTGAAGATCATTAAGTTTCGTTTAGATCATGAGTACTAATGCTATGATATATTTTTTCCACAGCTTGGAGGGAAGGATGTTACAATCAGACGTTTACAAGCTGACTTACAAGAGTGTCTCAAAGAGCTGGCATTGTTAAGAGGAGAAATGCCCAAAGTTTCAGAAGAAAGGGATGCCTTTAAGCAAGATGCAGAAAGACTTACCTTTCAAAACATGAAACTCACTACTGAAATGGAAGCGCTTCAAAACAGAATAGAGAAACTCGAAGAGGAAGTACTAGTTAGGGACGGACAAATATCAATGTTACAGGAAAGCCTATGAACAGTAGTAGTTTTTAGGTTCATTCCTTTTTTACAACATTCTTGGTCGTTACGCCGAGAGGCGTTTCTAAATGAAAGCAAAGAACCTGTGTCAAAAGAAACAAGTGAAGTTGAAGTTGACGTGCAGATGGCAGTAGTGGAAGAGGAGGTGGCACGACAGTCGAATATTAATTACGCCTAGAGGCGTTGATCAGTCTGTTGTGCTGGTGATGGTGGTTACCTATGTAACGTGTAACGCATGCCGTCTGCTAAATAATGCATCTAATATTCGCCATCAATCAAGTTAAGCTGTTATATGTAACGTTTATTATTGAAGCTCATCTATTAAACCATTCATCACAAATCGTTTGCTGGTCAGAAATGGGCGAAGATAGAAATGCATGGACCCTAAATACAAGGGAATTCGCCATATTTCTCCATTTGGAATTTTAGCAGTGACAGTCTTCTTTTGGTAAGATGTTAAATTATTTTTTGCTTTCCATTTTCTGTATTGTGGCTTTCGCTGCGCCAGTATATTAGCTTTCTCAGTTATTTTATAAGTTGCTTATTTGTGAAGGTCTGAATACTCTTCAAACTAGCTTGCATCAAACGAGAAGAATAACAAGAGACCACAACATTTCTTAGCAGCAGCAAGGATTGCATTAGATATGTTATCAATCTGTAATAAAGTTTTCATTGCATGTATGATTTCAGAATCAGAAATATTGAATGAAACAAAATGTGTGGTAAAATTTGTGCAGAAGATTTATTATATTTTTCTGAGTCATTGTTTTCCTTGCGTTGTATTTTGTTGATATTCTGCAATCATGTCATTTTGATGAACCCATATACCTTGCCTATGCTTCCATATTTAGCATGCATGCCTACCAGTGGGCTTGCATATGCTTCAACTAATATTTTTATCCTTCATATTTTGAATATAAATCTTATATCCTGGCTTTTGTTTTGCAGGGATACTCCTACATAAAGGAAACTATGGCAACCAGTTATTATCGAGCATCCAGCAAAGGGAGGGCAATGGGTAGAGTCGTCTAGGGGTGGAGTGTGATGCCAGACAGCTATGGTCTCATAGGGATGTGGCTCACGCAGCCATCCCCCCTTTCACCTCCGTCCATTTCCGCCCCAGCTGAAACGTGCAGGCATCACTAATCCTTGTTTCTTATTCTCTTTATTATTTTTTATATTTCAAACATCTTATTTACTAACACCTATAGTTTGGTTTAGGGGTCGAGCTTCCCTTCAAAGCTTGACTCAAGAGTTAGACTGTATCCTCATAATTTTCTTAAAACAATTATTTCTGGACTCTGTTTCAGCAAATCCTTCTATGGCAGGAAGAGTCCTGTTTTTTTTCCTTTTCTTTTTTAATCTGATCAATGTAATATGGGCAGTTTGTAATGAGCCCAAGCAGATTAAACAAGGAATTTAAAATAGATTATTACAAACAAGAATGGTTATTTGTAAATAAAATCAATTTGCATAAGGTTTTGGCCAGGCTGAGAGAGACCCACACTCTTGTTATTTCTTCTATATCTAGATTTCTGGTTATATCCCCAGTTTTGATCCTGCTTCCCTGTTTGCGCAGATATTCAATGCTTGCAACATTGAAGTGCATATTCATTTTTGTGTTCAATTTTATTTGAAAATTTTAAAGCAATTAACAGTTTATAATTTATTGTTAAAAATCCATATTAAATGAAGTTTATTTTTGGGTATAATTATCAAATTTTCTTTTTAAATTTTAAAATAAGTTTAGAAGTTATATATGTTGGTATAATTTTATTTTTTTATTTTTTTATTGATATAACTTTTAAATTTAATTGTAGATTATTCTATTCTTTAAAATAATATTTAAAATAGTTTGAATTAATAGCATATTCAAATAGTTATATCTTTGATAACTTAAAAATTAAATTATATATATGAAAGAGGATACTAAATTATAATCTAACTTTATCTTACAACCCCAACCATAATCTTAAAAGAGGATGGAAGATGGAAACTATTGAGAAGAATACTGTGTTAATAAAGTAATATGAAAAGTTCAAAAGAGTAATAGGTCTCTAATTTAATTAGGATTCATCCATAATCCTAAAGAAGGATGGAGAAAGTGGAAACTATTTAGAAGAGAATACTATGTTATTAAAATATGAAAAGTTCAAAAGAGTGATGGAGTCTCTAATTTAATTAGGATTCATCCATAATCTTAAAAGAGGATGGAAGATGGAAACTATTGAGAATAATACTATGTTATTAAAGTAATATGAAAATTTCAAAAGAGTGATAGGTCTCTAATTTAATTAGGATTCAGCCATAATCCTAATTTACTTAGTGGTCTCATCATAATTTGATGGAATGCCAACTTCAAGAGTTCCTTAAAATGTAACCTATCTATCTTGGACTTGAAAATCACCATTTATCAACCTCAAGTTCACTCACAAATACATAAATGCAGAATTTAAATTTATGAGCAATAACTCTAATTGTTGATTTTGTGGATTTGAAAGTTGCAAAGGTGAGAAGAGTTTGCCAATTTGATTTGTGAAATATGCAAATGAAAGAACTTACCTAAATTTACTATTATATATAAAAGTAAGTTACTAAATTAATATACTTAAATATTCAAAAATATTCAAAAGCTTTTTGAAACAAGACATCTCTTGAGATTTTTTCGAACTTACTATATTCAAGATCCTTTTGAAACAAGATATCTTATGAGATTTTATTTCTAAATTAATATCTTAAATATAAAAAAAAATTCAAAATATTTTTGAAACAAGAAATCTCTTGATATTTTTTTCAAAATACTATATTCAAGATCTTTGTAAGCTCAAGGAACCTCTTTTAGAGATTTTTACTATTACTATATTCAAGATCTTTTTGAAACAAGATAGCTTTTAATATTTTTTATATAATAATAATTATTTGTAAAAATAAGATATAAAAATAATATGTTAAATTACTTCATATAAAAGTATGTTTCTAAAATAATATACTAAATTAAAAAGAAAAAATGGAAATAGAAATAAAAGTGAATAATTACAATTTGTAAAACTCAAACTAGTTATTTAAAATTAGAAAATTAAATAAAAAAGAAATATTCTAAGTTCACTATTACACATAAAAATTACTTCTTTTTTCTTAATTTTTTTTTATATTTAGATAAATGCTATTAAAAGGGGGATAGCGCCTAAGTACATAGATAGATTTTAGCTACAAAAGTCACATATTAGCCAACCCCACAAAACAAACCTTATTACATTAACAGGTGATGATATATCACTGCAAGACTCCACCCCAAACCCAAAACTTTGTCTAAACTACCTTCGCTAAGCCAGGACAAACTAGATTCCATATGTCTAGAAAAAGCCCCCATGTTAGCATTGATTATCGTAGTTCGGTAGATCTCCCATGCATTCTCCATGAAGTTCCTCTTCACTCCCATCCTACGCTGAATGGCCTCAGCTTCATACATCTCATCCTCAGACTACTCCACTTTAGAATTATCAATGCTAAAGAAAAACCTTAGAATGCTAACCAAGCCATCCTCCTTTAGTTCCAATGTGGCACTTTCTACCACTTGCGCATTCTTTCCCGGGAACCCACAATATCTACCAACAGCCTGATCACCTCCTCAAACACCTTCCCATCACACTAGTGCCTCACTACTTGGTTTAGACACCTAGCTACCTTCACTATCTCCTACAACACCGCCTCATTTTAGACCAAGAATAACCTCCTGCACTATTCAACGTGTGGTTTCATTGGCACACATGCAACTTAATCCAAAATAGTGTACCATCATTGCTTCTAACTTGCCCTCCAACAATACAGAATGGCGAATGAATGAATACACTAGCGAAGTAAATGCAGATAAAGGTACTGGGTTGCACCAATCTTGCCAAGCAATAACACCATAATTTGCAAATTTCAAACTAAATCTATGCCCAGATATGCCACCAATGACCAAGAATAACCTACATGTGAATCTCTTCACCCAACACTCTATCGTACTCCCAGGGCATTGCACAGCTAGACACCTCACCCCTTCCTATTGTCCTAATCAAGTATAGCCTCAAACCTAGGCCACTAATCCGTATGGGAATTGATAATTACCAAGATGGCTTGGCATACACTATAATTTTCTAGCAAATCAGTTGCTTTATCAGCTTCTCTATAGGCATGTGTTATGGAGTAATCATTAAATTTTCCCAGAAGATTGTGAATCCTCTTAATCTAATTTTCCATTTTCCAACTTGGTGACTTTCCTAAGGTGATAGCCTAAATGCATATTTGTGAATCACCTTCAATTTCTACATTGACTATCCCTTTCCAAATGCATAACTCCAACCAAAGCTCTAACGCCTCCATTTTTGCCATGTTATTGGAATGAACCCTAAGGAATTTCGAAGCAGCCGACACACATATGCCAACTTCATCCTTGATTATGCATCTTGCACCAGCTTGCCCAGGGTTAGCTTTTGCGGACCCATTGAAATTTATTTTGCACTTCAATTGTACCAGTTGCAACCATTGGACAATCTTCTTATCTACCTTGTCCTACTTGCAAACCCCTGCATTAGGCATCTTGATATCAAACCAAGCCTTCTATATCGAATCATCCCACCTTGTGAAATTTTCTTTGGTGCCAATCCTAATTCTATTGTTTGTCGTTTCAATGATGGCCCCTTGAATCTTGGTAATAATAAGGTCCCTACTCATGGCCTCTTCAGAGAAAATGCACCTATTTCACTCTTTCCATAGATGCCATACAATTAAGGTTGGTGCCAAAACCCATAATCCATGCTAGTAGCCACCCTTGTCTCCTATTGGCCAGCTATGTAAGAACGCCTCTAGCTTCGCCTCTCTTGGCCCCTAGAAATGAAAAGTGTCTTGCAACTAGTCCCAACATGCGGCCACTAGATGAAAATTTATAAAGAGGTGGTCGACACTCTCCTCTTCACATTCGCATAATGGACACTTAGAGGGGTCTGCGATTCCAATCCTTTTGAATGTTTCCCTTGTAAGACATTTCTTGTGAATGGAAACCCAAAGGAAAGCACAAGCCTTGGGTAACACTTCCCGCCTTCAGCATAGGGTTGCCATCCAAGTATTCTCTTTGTTGCCTGCAACTTGTATTTTATAGCCCAATTTAGCTGAATATTACCTAGAGGTAGCTCCACACTAGATAATCATTTCTTCCCTGTTGCACAAATTAACCACTCGACTGGCTAGTTCTCGTGCCACTGCTACTTTTGTTTCTAGTGGTAAAGGAAAGGTATCCACATCCTTCCATTTGTACTGCCTCCCAATTGTGTCTGGATCTAAAGCTACATAATCCACTACCTTGCTACCAAAATACTCCTGAAGTCTTTCCACATAATTCCCTAATTCAAACAACTCTAATAAACTCTTATGGCCATCCCACAAGTCAGTCTAGAACAAAGCCCTCTAGCCATCCCCAATTTTCCATGAGAGGTGGTTGGTAATTAGATTCCTACACTTCGAAAGGTACTTCCACACTACTGAGCCACCCTCCAAGTTCACAATCATTAAAATTCTAGAAGGATCGTCACTATCCAAATATTTGTTCTGGAATATCTGACACCATAGTTTTTTTAGAATCTTATACATTTTCCAAATTAGTTTCGCACCTAGGGTGTTATTTTGTAGTCTAACCTTTCTCAATCCTGCCCCGCCATCCACTTTTGTTTTGCATGTTGTGTCCCAACCAATGAGTGGGATTTTTCTCTCATCCTTAGACCCTTCCCATATGAATTTCTTGAGGAATTTTTCCACATCTTCTTCGACTTTCAAAGGTGCCTTGTAACAAGACATTGTGTAAATGGGGATTGTTGACAGCACCACTTTTTCCATTATTATTCTCCCTGTGAATGAGAGCTAGCTATTCTTCCATGCCATTGCCTTGCTTCTTTATTTCTTGACTACCTCTAACCACTATTTCTTTTTACAAGCACCATCAAAGATCTTTACGCCTAAAAATTTTGTTCAAATTTTTCCCACTTGAAAGCCCAAAATTCCAGTGATGGCTTGTTGTAACACCCGCCTTGTGTTAAAAAAGAAGATACACGATTTCTCCTTATTCATTTTCTAGCCTGATTACAATTCACACTCATCCAACACTCCTTTCATTACTCTACCTTCCATTATACTTACCTCACCCAGTAGGGTGGTTTCATCTGCAAATTGTGAGTGGGTGATTGGTTCTACATTTGGAGCCACACAAATTCCTTTCCACACCAAATGGTGGTAGAAATTCTTGATAACACAACTTAGAGATTCTACATTAATTACAAACAAGAAAGGAAAAATTGGGTCCCCCTGCTTGAGGCCATTTGTGGCCTAAAAGAAACCATGCAAGGTTCTATTAACCACAATTAAAAAATGTACCAAGGAAATGCAATAATTAATGAGCTCACAGCATTGGCTGCAAAATCTCATTTTCTCCATAAGTTTGATTAGAAAGAACACACAACTTTTTCATAAGCCTTATAGACATCCAACTTTATTAACATTCATACCTCCCTTCTTATCTTAAGTGAGTGTACCACCTCCAAAAGAAGGAGTATATTGTCTATGATTTCCTTTCCTAGCACGAAAGCATTCTGTTCTACAAATATGATGTTTTCCAATACCGATTTTAGCCTATTTGTAAATACTTTTTCGATCACCTTATACATGGTATAGCAAAGTGATATGGGCTAATAATTTCCAAAAGAATGACATTCGGTCTTCTTCAAAATTAGTGCAACTATAGTGTTATTTATCTCTTTCATGAAATAATTTTTCTTTCTAAAATCTTCCACCAACTTCCATAAATTGTCTCTAATGAAACTCCAACACATCTAGAAGAATTTTGTTGGGAACCTGTCTAGCCCAGACACTTTGTCTAGGTGAAGTTTAAAAAAAGCACGTTTCACTTCATCCTTCGAGACTTCCCCACAAAGCATTGAATTGTCTACCTCATTGACCCATTTGTCTATTGTTTCCAAAAAATTTCCACCAACTTCATGCCCACTTTGACACCCCAACAAGTGTTTAAAGAACCCAACAACTGCCAAGACGACTTCCTCCAAGCCACATACTCTGAGACCATCTATGTCTTTAATTTCCTCTATCTTATTTGCAGCTCTCCTTGCTAGTACTGATGCATGAAAAAAAATGAATTTGAGTCTCCTTCACTAAGCTAGACTTCCCTATATTTATCTTGCCAGTATATTTCTTCTCTCATAAGGAGCTCAACCAGCTTGGCATTCAAATCCCTTTCCTTGTGAAAATCATCATTGCTCATGCCTTCTTTGATTACTTTCTCATTCAATTCTTCTAGCTCACCTTCCACCTTAGCCTTTTCCACAAAGATGTTTTGAAATTTCTCCTTGTTCCAAACTTTTAATTTCTATTTTATAGATTGGAGTTTCTTAACGATTTTAAAGCTAATCGATCGTCCCACTCGAGTCTATTTCCACCAACATTCCAAAAGACCAACAAGACTGTTGTCTTGCCACCACATGTTCTAGAACTTAAAGCTTGTATTTTGTAGATCTTGCTTCCTTGTAATATTTAGTTCAATTGGAAAATGGTCCAATATTGACACTAGTTGGATGCTAGCCAATACAAGCATACCCTTAATAAACTAGGTTGGGGAAACCAAAATTTCCTAACTGCGCTATTCTGTGGCGTATATTGATCCGTAATGGCAGATGCCATTGTTTTGTCGAGCTGTGCCAGCATCCACCTAAAGTTTCTAAACAGGTGGTATTTTGTTATGCAAAATATTTAAATTCCTCCCTCTTTGCAATGGGTCCCAAAGATGATTATTTGAGTCTCCTCGAATGGTCTGATAGTCTCTCGAAGGGATGGAGTAGAATTTGAGGTATCAAAGCGCACCTGTGCAGCCCTTTTCATGTGGTTTTGTTGCTTTTTCTATTGAACATTTTATGATCACAAAGAACAGTTATACTAAATCAAAGACTTTTACTTCATTTAATTCGGAAAGGCCAATTATTTCCCCTTTAAAGAACCATTGCTTATTTCGAAATCCCGATCTGAATTCCCCATAGAGTCTTGAGTATCCATCGAATCTAGAAATATTTTAGAAGTTGTCCTTCACTCGAAGTTTTGTCTCTTGCAGCATGATAATATTTTTTGTGCTCTTCTCAAGATGACACTAACAGCGTGTAAACTTGTTAGGAATTGTGAACCCTAGATTCTATCTGGAGTTATCTTCATTTTTCTAAAGGGAAGGCTTCCTCACATGGTGCCCAAACTTAGTGATGTAAGAACCTTTGCTGTAGTTTATTCTTCCTTAGTACCTGGCCAAAGAGTTTCACCGCCCTCTTGTCCTCCTAGTTGTGCCGATTTTTCCCCACGCCGGATGATGTTTTGGTGATCAATTGAGAGGTCATCTCCTCGCGACATATCATAGCGCATCTGGTGGATCTACGTATGGAATCTAATCATCACGCTCTCTAAATTGACTTTTTGCAACCCATCTTGATCTTGCTTGGATCTCACCTCTTGAAGGGGGACATGAGTTTACCAAAAGACAATTCCTTTTGTCTTTTGGTTCCTTGTGAGAGCTAGCTTGAGGCATTGTCTCATCCATTGAAGCAGTGTCTGTTTACATAGCCCTTGCTTCAGGGGCCCTAGAAGAAGACCTCTGATCATGAGGTACGTCATCCTTTTTTTTTTTTTTTTCCAAACCCTCCTCCTTCCTTTATTGCATTCTGATGTTGCATGTCCCCAGGCACTGAACTTAGGGAAAAATAAAATTGTCTCTTCAACTTCGACCCCTTGAAGCCAACAATTCCATCCCACCTTTAAATAGATATAATTTGGAATGGTGTCTATAGCTACAAATTTCAGTCTTACATACTTGTAAAGATCTCCATCTAGAATACTCATGTCCATTTCTATAAGGGAACCCAGAGTGCAACCTATCTATTCCAAACATTTAACAGTCCAATATTCCATTGGGAGGTTGCATAACCTGACCTAAACTGGGTGATTGTAAGGCCTTAATTTTATTAGGTCAAAATTGAACCTGTAATAGGCGCATGTATAGGGTGTGTCCCAAAACTCGCATCTCTACCCTCTGCATGAAAAGCGTCTTTTACTTCTTCATTAACCGAAACAACAAAATCGCTTTGGTAGAAATCTTTAGCAAGACCTCACCTTCTATTGTTCCTTGAAGTCGGTTGCAATTGATCACAATAACATCTTGCCCGTAAGAATGAAAGCACAGAATGTATTCCCCGGGATGGCTACTGTCACGATTTAGCGGTACCTGGCCTTCTGACATCAACTTGCGGGCTATACGTATTTTGTTTAGAGATGTTGTCACTATGGGGATCCGCATCATACAAAAGCCATCTACACTTTCTTTGTTTTCATACAAAATGAATATTGGTTTGAAAACTACAACTTTGATCTCCATCCTTCCATGCCTTTGCTCCATTTTTATTTTAACCATATTTTAACCGAGGGTAGTCTTTGTAGGCTCTGATCATCTTTCCTCTCCAAGCCAGTAAAATCATGCCTTTTCCAGGACACTTCCAATCTGTCCACTAAGGTCATGGATTCAAGCATGTCATGCCTCTTGCATTTAGTCACACCATTGTCGAGACCTTCCTACTTGTAATACAGATAGCATTTGTCCACCCAACGCCCACCTTAAAAACCCATTGGGGGTGTATCCTGTAGTCCACTTGAATTTTCCTCAATCTCTTTTTCCTCCCAACAGCATTTGGCCACATCTTCGCTCCTTTGGACCCTCCCATTCTTTCCTGGAGTCTTGCCAACCTTCCCTACATCTCTAGTTTTTGCACCTGCACCAACCTACGAACCTACACCATTTTGTTCAATCTCTCACATCCATAGGATTCTTAATTACCCTATTTAAAACATAAAGAATATTCAATATTTTTTGAGAAATCCATAACATTTGAAAAAGAAAATATCATTAATATTCTAGATATTATTCAAAATTAGCATACATATGGAAATAAATATAATTAGTTTAAGGTTTTACTAAAGTTTTTAATGTACAAAAGTATTACAACTTAAATAAGATAGGTTTTTCATAATAAATGAAAATATAAAATCAATTTAAAACTATAAAATTAAATACAAAGAGACTATAGTAAATTTACTACACATAAAACAAGTTTTAAAATTAATATTATGGCTAGGGTTGGAAAAATGGCTAGGGTTAGGATTAGAGATTAATTAGTCTTGGGTTAGGGTTTGATTACAGTTAAGATTCAAGTATGGTTTGGGTTAGGATTCGATTGATGTTCAATTAGGGTTAGAGTTCAATTACAATTAGGGTTGATTAAGGGATATGACTCATTTAAGAATAGGATTCAATTAGGGTTAGGGTTCAAAAGGGTTCAATTAGGGTTAAGGTTAGAATTATAGGATAAAGCTTTGGATAAATGTTAGGATTAGGGTTGGGGAATTAGGACTCAACTAGGGTTAGGGTTAGGGTTAGGGTTAGGGTTAGGGTTGAATTAGGGTTAGGGCTACAATTAATTTTAGGCTAGGGTAAGGGTCCAATTAGCAATAGGATTTAATAAGGTTTAGGATTCAATTAGTATTACAATAAGAATTAGAGTTGCCATTAAAATTAGGGTTAGTATTAAAATTATAATTATGAATATAGTTTGAATTAGAATTAGGGTTATAATCAAGGTTAGCATTATAATTAAGATAATCTTTTGGGTTAGAATTCAATTAAGATTAAAATTTAATTAGGGTTAGGGTTCAATTGGAGTTAGGATTTAATTAGGGTTCTAAGATAAATCTTAGAGTCAACATTAGGGTGAAGGTTGCAGTTAGGGTTAGGGTTTCAAAATAAATCTTGGGGTCAACATTAGGGTTAGAATTAGGGTGGGGGTTTGAATTATGATTTTGGTTTAATTAGGGTTATAGTTCAATTAAATGGTTAGGGTTAGGATAGGGTTCAATTAGTGTTGTGGTTAATGTTGGGGTTATAGGATAAAACATGGGGTAAAATTTAGGGTTGGGGTTAGGGTTAGGGTTAGAATTCATGCAGGGTTAGGTTTGATTCAATTAGGGTTCAACACAATTAGGGTTAGGGTTAGGGTTGAGATTGTGGTTCAATATTAGGGTTAGGGTTAGGATTATGGTTCAATTAGGGTTTGGATTAGAAGCTCCAAGTTAATATTAGGGTTAAGGTTGGAGACTAGTTAGTATTAGTGTTAGGGTTTTATTATGGTTAAGATTCAACTATGATTACATTAACATTCAATTAATGTTTAAAATTAGGGTTAGGGTTATAGGATAAAGATTGGGATCAACATAAGGGTTGGGGTTAAAATACAACTAGGATTAGGGTTAGGGTTATAATTATGTAAGGGTTAATATTCAGTTAGAATTTAATTAGCATTAAGATTAGGGTTTATATTCATTTAGGATTAGGGTTCAACTACTAGGGTTAAGGTTAGGTTAGGGTTATAGGATAAAGCTTTGAGAAAATGTTAGGATTATGGTTGGGGTTAGGGTTAGGACTCAACTAAGGTTAGGGTTTAATTAATTTTAGGAAAAATTAGGATAGGGCTAGGATTAATTTTAGGCTAGGGTAAGGGTTCAAATGGGGTTAGGTTTTAATAAGGGTTAGGGTTATAGTTCAATTAGTATTACAAATAAAATGAGGGTTGTTATTAAAATTAGGATTAGAATGAAAATTATACTTATGAATAGGGTTAGAATTATTGTTAAGGTTATAGTTAGGGTTAGGGTGGAACTAAGATTAGTGTTTGGGTTAGAATTCAATCAGGTTTAGGTTTAAGGTTAGAATTCAATTAGGGTTAGGGTACAATTAGGCTTATGATTGAATTAGGATTTAAGTAGGGCTGGTTTTAGGGTTAGGATTCAATTAGGATTGGGGTTCAATTGGGTGTTTATTTATGTTTTTGGTTTAATTTGTGTTAGGGTAGAATTAGGGCTCAATTAGTTTTAAGTTGAGGATTACTATTGGGGTTAAGGTTAGTGTTAGTATTAAATTAGTATAAGGTTTAATTAGGGTTATAGTTCAATTATGGTTAGTGTTAAGTTCACTTAGAGTTTAATTAAGGTTTACTTATGGTTTGGGCTAGGGTTCAATTAGGGTCAGGGTTAGTATTATGGTTAAAGTTAGTTTTAGCAATAGATTAGGATTAATATTTTGGTTCAACTAGGGTTAGGGTTAGTAATATGATTATGTTATGGTTAGGTTTATTAGAATTACAATTAATGTTAAGTTAGAGTAAAGGTTCAACTAGAGTTGGGTTTTAATTAGGATTAGGGCTAGGGTTAACTTAGTAATATAATTAGAACTAGGGTTTCCATATTTTTTGATGAAAGAAAGAATATTTAAGTACAATTTATCCATCCATATAGAAACATAATGCCAAACACCCATGTAAAATGACTTGCAGATTGTAGAGAATAATAGTTTTAACATAAAAAATAAAATAATCATTTATGCAAAACACCCATATAAAATGACTTACAAATTGCAGATAACCCTCCAATCTACTATAAAATGGAGCCGAAACCAATAATTTTCTGCTATCAAACCAACCACGGTGTTGAAGGTGATGATTTTTAGAATAGTCTATTATCAAACCAATACCACAATGACTCTTTCGACAATGCAACTTAATCAATATATTTTCTGGCACATTTCAGAGTATGCTTTCCCACACTGCAATATTGAATATTGCATTTACTTTGTCCTATTCCATCGTACAAGAATGATAGGATGCATTAACCCTTGTGTGATCAAACACTTAGAAATTTACTTCCGCATATCGAGGCAACCAACTCCACCACTACCAACCCATGTAATTAGTAAGCTCCACGTCTTCATAAAAAACCTTGGTCAATTCCTCACTAGCCAGCACATCTCCGATGCTGGAAAATCCAATTCACAGCTGGGCTGATGAAAATCCTTGCAGAAACTTCAAACAAATAGCCTATTGGCTAATAAATATATTATAAATACTAATTATACACATAATTGAATAATAATAAATTATATACAATTATTATATACTAGCAATTGCACCTTGGTGTGTAATGTGTACCGAAGGTTTTTGTTAATTTAGAATTTGTATCAATAGAGCTAAGTATAGTAGAATGTATTTGTGAAATCCTTCTAACTAAAAAGAAACAGAATTTGAAAATAATGTTTGTTTTGTGTAGGAAGATGGAAAAAAAGTGCTTATTAATGATGGCATATATATATGTATATATATGTATATATATATATGTATAGAGAGAGTGTATATGTATATATATATGTATATGTATATATATGTATATATATATGTATATGTATATGTATATGTATATATATATGTATATATATGTATATATATTTATATATATACATATATGTATATATATGACATATATACATATATGTATATATGTATATATATATATATATATACATATACATATATGTATATATATGTATATATATATACATATATGTGAAATGTATATATATATATATATGACATATATGTATATATATGTATATATATATATGTATAGAGAGAGAGAGAGAGAATGAATGATATTGAGTATGCATTCAAAATATTAAATTAATTGTTCTACATGTTTATAATATATTTTATAAACTATGAATATGACTAGAAATTTATAAACAAGATTTAAATAGTGTTACAGTTCAATTATGGTTAGTTTTAAGTTCACTTAGAATTTAATTAAGGTTTACTTAGGGTTTTGGTTAGGTTTCAATTAGGTTAGGGTTAGTATTATGGTTAAAGTTAGTTTTAACGATAGATTAGGATTAATATTATTTTTGATAAAGGGTAAAATGGGTTTTACAGGGACCCAAAACCACAAAGTTTACAAAAATAAGGAAAGGAAACAAAAGTACAATAGGAAACACCAGCTTCCAGAAAGGAAAAGGATAGAGAAAACAACAACCAACCGTAACAGACCATAAAGGTTAAGCAAAAAAGGCCAACAGAGTAGAAAATAAAAGGTCGGCCGCAACTAACCTAGAGTCTTGAGGACAGACTCCATCTCCGACTCCAAATTTTGCATTTCATGGACTCCCTTTTTAAAAATTTGAATCATGTATAGAGTGGGGGGAGTCTTCTTCTTCAGATTGGCTCTGGTTCTCTTTGATATGCTAGCATCCATTTCCTGACTAACATCATTGGTCTTGTCTAGGTCCACCACCAGAGACCCCTATTGGGCTCTGTCAAGCTTCTCAGTCATCACATTTATTATAATGGCATTGTGTCTAGCCATCCGGTTGTTTTGCTCTGCAACAATTTTGATGGTTTTCCTCATATTCTCAACCTCAATTTCAATCTTTTTGTTATTGTTAGTGTGGTTCCAATTTTCTTTGCTGAGACCTTGATCACCACGATCCACATCTATCTTTTCAATCACTGTAATCTTGGCTCCTAGCTCTTCTAGTTTGCTTTGAAGGGCCCAATTTTTTATCTTCAACTCATTAATTTCATTGAAAGTCCATTCCAAAAATTTGAAATGGGAATCAACACTAGTTTTGGCTAAATTCAGAATGTCCAAAGCGGTATCCCTCCTAGTGTTTATTTGTAGTCCCCCTTAATATTGTTGTTCAACTAGGGTTAGGGTTAGTAATATGATTATGTTATGGTTAGGTTTTTTAGAATTAAAATTAATGTTAAGTTAGAGTAAAGGTTGAACTCAAGTTGGGTTTTAATTAGGATTAGGGTTAGGGTTCACTTAGTAATATAACTAGAACTAGGGTTTCCATATTTTTTGATGAAAGAAAGAAGATTTAAGTACAATTTCTCCATCCATACAAAAAAATAATTCCAAACACCCATGTAAAATGACTTGCAGATTGTAGAGAACAACAGTTTTAACATAAACAATAAATTAATCATTTATGCAAAACACCCATATAAAATGACGTACAAATTTTTGAGAACAATAGTTTTAAAACCCTCCAATCTACTATAAAATGGAGCCAAAACCAAAAATTTTCTACTATGAAACCAACCACAGAGTTGAAGGCGATGATTTTTAGAATAGTTTGTTATCAAACCAACACTACAATGACTCTTTCGACAATGCAACTTAATCAATATATTTTCTAGCACATTTCAGAGTATGCTTTCCCACATTGCAATGTTGAATATTGCATTTACTTTGTCTCGTTCCATCGTACAAGAATGATAGGATGCATTCACCCTTGTAAAATCAAACATTTAGAAATCTACTTCTGCATATCGAGCTGACCAACTCCACCACTACTAACCCATGTAATTAGCAAGCTCCATGTCTTCATAAAAAACCTTAGTCAATTCCTCGTCGGCTAGCACATCTTCTATGCTAGAAAATATAATTCACAGCTGGGTTGACGAAAATCCTTGCAAAAACTTCAAATTAATAGCCTATTGGCTAATAAATATATTATAAATACTAATTATATACACAATTGAATAATAATAAAGTATAATTAATAATAAATTATATACAATTATTATATACTAGCAATTGCACCTTGGTGTGCAATGTGTACTGAAGGTTTTTGTTAATTTAGAATTTGTATCAATAGAGCTAAGTATAGTAGAATGTATTTGTGAAATACTTCTAACTAAAAGGAAACAAAATTTGAAATTAATGTTTGTTTTGTGTAGGAAGATGGAAAAAATGTGCTTATTAATGATGGTACATATATATATATATATATATATATAGAGAGAGAGAGAGAGAGAGAGAGAGAGAGAATGAATGATATTGAGTATACATTCAAAATATTAAATTAATTGTTCTACATGTTTATAATATATTTTATAAACTGCGAATATGACTAGAAATTCATAAACAAGATTTAATTTTTTACTTTATTTCTTTGTATAAAATGCAATGATTATTTTGATAAGCTAAATTCAATTTATTTAAATATGTTTTTCTAACATATAATATTTTTTTATTTGTAAAATATAATAATTTGGTTTATCTTGTTTTTTTGTTTTTCACTTATAGTATGAATGTAAAGCATACTTTCTAATGGAAATGTAAAAAAAAATTATGATTTTTTATTTTCTTTATTTGATTATTTTATACTAGGTTCATCATGCTAACATATTATCAATTGCCCATGCCTTTATAATATGATTTACACACTTTGATTATTATATACTTGATTTTTCAAACAATTAGATCTTTTTCAATAGTCTTGCATCATGTTCAACATAATCTCAACTATGGATGCCTTTATAATATAATTTATACACTTTGAATATCCAAATCTGATGCAGGAGCATCCAAGGTGTAAGAACATTCTTGCATCACCTAAAAAAAATGTGTTTTCTTTTCAATAAGGGTAAAATTTGGTAGGGTTGCTAGTTTAGTAAGATTGCATTTATACACAGTTGGACATGAAATCTTACACAGACCACCAAAATGGTAAATTGAAGCTAATGGAGAAGAAATCACTTCAATGCCATTTGTCATTTGAGAGATTAAAATTTTAATTTTCAAAAATCCTAGGAAAATCTTCATGGTCAATTTTGAGGCACTTAGAGGCTCTAGATGGGCCTGAATATTGGTGAAAAACAAAAGTGGATAGCCTTTAGGCCCGACTTTTTGCACAAGATTTATTGATACCTTTTGGAAAAGGTATTATAATAGAAAATCTAATGGTTGGATCAAAAGTTATGACCTTGTGAAGTTGTAATACCAAAATTAATAAAATTTCAAAATATCTTCTTGGGGAAATTACACTTTCTAGAAGATTCTAGGGTGGTTACGCTTTCCAAAAGATTCTAGGGTGGTTACACCTTCCAAATAAAGGATGTAAAGGGGGACTACAAAGAGGAGGTCAAAGCAGAGTAGATAGTCACTCCAAATTGCAGATTTGTAGATTTATGTAATCAGAAAGCCCATGTGATGGAAAATATAATGTTGTAATTTCATTTCAGTGATAATAGAAAATATTTTCTTTCCTTCTTGTTAACTACTAAAATTTCACCCTAGCTAAGTTGCAAGATGTGACAAGTCAAGTTGTAAAACTTAGCTTTTCAGAGAAAACATGGGATGACCTTTAATCTTGTGAGCTATTTATGAAGAGAGGTCAACCTCCCAAGAAGGTTGGATTCCTCTTGGTATCACCTAATCTAATGATTTGTATGGAAAAGGGAGAAGGATTAAAATTAAATGGAAATTGATAAACTATTATTCTATGGTGATACACCTAACTTTAAAGAGGACAAAGAAACTCAAAACTTGAGCACTTAATTGCAAATGATAGCATGACTCTGCACTACTTATTACTATATATTTTCTGCATAAATATTTCACAGAAGGGTTTGAGAGCTCACTTCAAGGAGGAGGGTTATCTCATAGCTAGAAGCCATTCTTTTCATTTTGTGGCACCATCTATAACTTGTATTAACACACCTATGCATAAAGGTATCAAAATCATGAGACAAAGTTAGAAGGAGATGAAGAATTCCTCACAAATAACTTGATCAACCATGTGTGACACACAATAATGCACTGTATATGAAGGAAAAACCTCTGTATCAACAACTTCCAAGGATTTTTTCATTGAATTTAAGTATCCAAAACTAAGTTATGAAAAGTTTGCAAAATTTGTCAAAGGACTTCAAAAGTCACTAATTGTAGAAACTGCATAATCAAGAACTAACTAAAATGAGTTACAAATGAGAATATATGAGTATCCAAGTGAGACAACCAAAAAGGCTTTAGAAGCTCCATAACTCGTAAGTCCTCAAAAAGCCCAAAAATTAGCATCTATATCCACTCCAAAAAGGCTCCAAATGAGTGAAAATGTAGAATTTGACTTCATCCAAGATACAAACATAATAAATCAGCCCCTAGATGCTCTCCTTGTGTCTCAAAACTAAAATAACATGCCTATATTTTCTCCAAGTGTCTCTTAAATGAAAATAACTTCCCTTCTTTAATGGTAAGCCATCAATACAAGTATATCTCCATTCCCTCTAAGACCTAGTCATACAAACACATGTCTCATATTTTTTGCATTTGTGAGAAATAATAACTTAAATTAAATGGTTTATAAAATACCATTTAATATTAAATTATTTTACAATAAAATCAAATGCAAAAAATAAACAACATTCCACTTTAGGCATCGACCATATGAGGAAATAAAAAATGTGAAAAGATTCAAAGTTTTCAAGACTTTGATACATAGCAAATACAAGGTAAATAAAAGGCATCAATTTGACCATGGTATATTAGTTGCATGTTTTATTTTTAAACATTGGCATAAGAAAGCAAGTTTCCTATTGGCCACATACACTAGGGTGAAAATCCTAAATGAAACAAAAGCGAAAGGAACATTTCATTTCATTTCAAGCTTCATTGGTAGGTCCACCACCACTAGGGTTTTGTTGAAGAAGGTTCATGGAGGATTTCTAAAGGAATGTTGAGGCATTTTCAACAGATTTTGTGCAAATAATAGAGGGAAAATATCAGGGTAAGCATTTTGAAGATGGTTTTGTCTTTTTATTCATTTTCTAGAAATAAATTTGCTTGAGCCCAGATATAATTTGCACAAAAAAAAAATAGTTCATCCCTGTTCTCTTTGTATTAAATTCATGCATTTTCCTATAGAAAAATCCAAGTATTTTGATTTTATTTTTTCAGGCCACGGCCTCCATATTTCCTTTTGTTGAACTTTAAAGAACATGAGTAACTTCTTTTTCTCTACATGGTTGTGTTGTCTGTTGGCCAACAATGTCAAAATATCCTTTGCTATGATAAGATTGTGCAAGATATATGAATGAGACTCTATGAGAGGGCTTGGTTGTGAAACAAGAGATATCTTAGTCACCACATGACAAGAAAAAGCTACCCATTTCTCCATGAACAATACCCATTGGATTTATTGTTCATATCTTGTTAACACTTTCTAGGCTTAAAACCCTCAAAATTTGTGACTATCCATACTGAGTCTCCACATCATTTTCTTTATTTCATTCATTTCTTGTAGATTTCATTTTTCTCAAAGAAAATGAGTAAGTCATTTTTAGGAAACAATATTAAGAGAAAAATTTCATTTTTGTTAACCTGGGCCATTATGGCTATCGCTAGCTTCTTCTTTATACTATTTTTATCTCACATGTTTCCTTTCTTTCTTTTATTACATGACTGCTTCTTCTTCATACTATTTATCTCCATGTTTTCCTGCTTTTTCTTTCTTTATTCTTGCCACCATGGAGTTTCCTTATTTCAAGCTAAATTTGGTGTTGATAACTGTAAATCTGAAACCCTTATATATCATCTAAAACTTAGGAGTGTTTTGATGCATATGAAGGAAATGCATTCTAGGTCTTAACTTTGTAAATTAGCTCCATTTTGTATATTGTTGTAGCTGGGTTATTTTAACCACCAAGCTTCATTAAACTTAGGCCAACTTTATGATTCCTCCACTATTTTAATGAGCAAAAGATTATCATAAATAAAAAGATGTTATTCATGATTGATGAATACCTTATTTTTAGTTTCATGACATTGAAATATCACATTATGATTATAAAGTAATCATGATTAATATCAACTTTTATTTATATGCAATTCCATATACACTTAGAAAATCCATAAATCTTATGCATAGATTAAAATAATGCAATCATTACTATGATCTGGGCTCAATCCTTGTGAGGCCAAATTTCCACCACTCATTTGATCTAAACAAAATAAATATATGATTACACCTGTAGCTGCACATGAAGCAAACAAGTTAGAAAAACATGTATACTTTAAGTATAT
>VDFB02083842.1:0-22998 GCA_007258455.2 Sequoia sempervirens
TGAACAAATGGGTGGAAGGTTACCTCAGGAATTACATTGCAGGGCAGCAAAAGGCGGGGGTCAAGTGGATATATTTGTGCGAGTATTGCTACAATACTACATTTCACATGACCATTCAGATGTCCCCCTTCATGGCGTTGTATGGTTATGAGGCGCCTAGTTTTCTAGATTTGCTACTGAGTGACAGTAGAGTGCCGAGTGCTGGAGACTTATTGCAGGAGAGTCAGGACACTATGAGGGCTCTCAAGGAAAATATTGCTAAGGCACAGAATCAGCAAAAGCAGTACGCAGATCAGAAGAGGACAGAGAGATCTTTTGAGGTGGGAGACATGGTATATCTCATGCTGCAGCCCTACCATCAGTCTACTCTTATGAAGAGTGGTTCGGAGAAGCTTAAGCCACGGTATTATGGTCCTTTTAGGATTCTGAGGCGTGTTGGAGAGGTGGCTTATGAGCTAGAGCTTCCGGCGGATAGCAAGGTCCACAATGTTTTTCATGTGTCACGTCTCAAGAAGGCGTTGGGACACCGTGTGGTACCTTCAGCAGTTCTACCTCCCTTAGGTGACGAGGGAAAGTTGATCTTAGTACCTGAGTCTATCCTGGAGTACAGAGAGAGACAATTGCATAGGAGGACTATCTGGGAATATTTGGTGAAATGGAGAGATTTACCAGTGGAGGATGCTACGTGGGAGAGCGAGGATATTTTGCAGCATCCGGAGTTGAGATTGCTTGAGGACAAGCAATTTTAGGAGGGGCGGACTGTAATGTCCCCTTCCAGTTGACATCTCTCGGTGCTTAAGATTAGCCTATTATGTGACCCTCGTAGGCTGATGGGATGGATAGAGGGTCTTGTTGGAGCTTGGCTTGGCTTCGGTTGTCAGAATCTTCCAGTTTGGCTTTCATTCGGGGTCGTTCGGACATCATTTGTTTGACTTGCTATTTTTAGTAAGTAAAGTCATTCAGCGGAGCACCCTTGCTATTTTTACCAGTATAGTCTGGTCGTGTGCAAATTCAATCACTTATTCTCCAGCTTCAGACGGTTAGTTAATCGGACGTATTTTGAGGAAGATATTAATATTTAGTGGTCAAATTAAATATTAAATATTCAAAGCTTATATTATAAAGTTATAATATTATTTAATATTATAACTTAAGTGACTTTTAAAGGGGTCGACCAATATTGAAGAGGGGCCACTTTTCAATTATATTTTATAATTAAAAGTGCGTTCGAGACTATTGAAAAATTAAAAGAAAAGTTCGAACTTTATTTAAATGATGCCTTTTTGTGAAAAGTCGACTTTTTGAAGGATATAAGGGTTTCATTGGGAAAAGAGCTCATTATGTTATGAAATCGAATTTTGATCAAGTATTCTTCCAAAGAACGGAGCCAAGGGTTTCAGTTTTCTTTTGGCATTGAAGAACGAGCCATCTTCAGTGTTGCAGTTTAGAGGTTGTGAAATATCAGCTGATTTATTGCTTTCAGAGAGGTAGCTTCATTCAGAGGTTATCACAACACGTATACAGAGATTTCATCTTCAAAGTTTTGGTTTGGTATTCTTCCGGGAAGAGTTCTTCATTCCTAGGCGCATCTTCTTCCAAGATCTGGACACTTATTACAAGGGCTGTACAAATCGTACTTGCCGCTGTTACAGATCCGTACCATTGCTGCAGGGCCGTACTTTTCAAGTACCAGGCCGTACCTCTTGCATTGAAAAAAAACGCCTTCTCTTTTGGCAGTCTGCCTTCACCAGTGGGGGTGCATACTTCACTGCCTTCATCTGCTATCATCTAGCGCAGGGGAAAGTGGATCTTTATGAAGGCCGTACCATTTCAAGGTCTTTTCAATCTGCTGCAAATTACCAAGTTTTCATCAATAATATTGTTGCTTTTTCAGTTGCATGTTATCAGATCTTGTTTGTAATCAGTGTAGAAGATCAATAAACTAATTGGCATCAATAGATCAATCAGTTTCCATCATTTGTAGACTTGTGGTATTTTATTTAATTTTTATATGCAATTTCTTTCAAAATCGCACTTCATTGGTTTATGCAAAAAACACAAGAAAACCAAAAAACGTTCAAAAACAAGCAAAACAGACAGTTTCAGAAAACAGTGAGAACAGGGGTTTCTACACATAAGACATCTCAATTGTTGAATACTCTTTGAAGAAGACTTTCCAAAAAAAGTAAGTGCGATCTGTGCAACTACATGTCGAACACCGTGGTACTCGTTGTCAACTACTCAATCAATGCTGGATGAAAAGAAACTTTCACTTACCAACACTGTTTTCCAGTGTGGATCATTTGTGCAGCCTTCTTGCACAACTCAAAGGTTTGCAATAAGACTGGGCAATCTTTTATTTGATGTGGAGTGTCACAAAATGCACACATAGGGAACTTGATACACTTATGTGGATCTTGGGCATTTTCTTTGTATTTGGGGAATGTGAATATGTGGCCTTGGTTATACCTTCCATTTCCATGGTCCTATTGATTGCCACCTTTTCCTTGCCATCTAGGCACATACAATGGTTGTGGTGCATGTTTTTGCTAAGGTGCATAAGAGGTGATGCATAGTATGGCTGTGGTGTTGGTTGTTGCAAACTAACTTTCATTATTTGCTTTCATCTAGATTTAGGCAAGTTCTATACTAATCTACAAGTACATGCGTCATGAGTTGTCATACCTCATGCCAATAGTTAATAGTTGTAAGAACCCTAGTTCTCCCAAGCTGAAATACTCTGTACTGCGAAGCTGACTGCCAAATTTTGTTTTTTGTTTGTTTTGGGGTTTTATGATTTTTTTGTATTTTGATATAATGATGCATAAAAGGCAAATGCATAAAATGCTCGAAATAAAGACTAATCTAGAAAATATAAAGTAGTTACAAATGCTGCAAGCATATATCTTTATTCATTTATTCTTCAAAGATTTTTACAGTCAAATGCATACCCATATTGAAGAGAGATTATTACATCAGAAAATCTGAGTGTTGACAGCAATAAATATATCTGATGAAAGGCTCGATCTGCTGCAAGCATAAGTTTCTCCACCTTAAAATGCTATCAAACTCCCTCCTAGATATAGCCGTCCATAATAGATATGAAGAGCCTCAAAAAGTCAAGGCGTTTCAGCCTTGAAGAAACACGCCTAGGGCGTGGTGCTTGTACAGCCTGCTGCAATAAGAAAGTATGGCCTCTAAAATGAGTGCTAGATAAATATTAAAGGCAGCCTTTATGATGATTATTCTTCCCACAAGAAATATGCTTGAAACCCTTGACATCTTTCTTCCAATCTGCACAAACTTGACTCCCGGATGAAGCCAACAGTTAAGCAATCTTCAGTTGATAGTCTCACAACCTCAGAATGCTGATACACTGAAGAAGCTACGCTCTCCAATTCCGAAAAGCTCCAAAAAATGCAGAAACCCTCATTCCTGTTCTCCAAACGCCAGTAGAAGTCATGAAATAAAGTTATCAAATGCTCAATGGATGAATTTGATTTCTTCTTGGCTGCTTATATACTCCCTTCAAAGAGGTTGACCCCCATTTTTCCTTTTTAATCATTTTAAAATGTTATAAAGTTTGCACTTTATAAATAATAAATAAACTCCTTGAAATTGGCACCCAAGCTCTTAATTAAAATGGCCCCCTTTTAATGATGAATTGACCCTCAAGCATAAAGTGCAAATATAATGTTATAATATAACATAAAAATATTAATTATTATTAAAGTCGCATTTAATAATAATTGAACATTATAATTTAGGCAAAACTCTTTATTTCTCCAAGCCAATTGAATACCGGAATCAACACTGCCAATATAGCACATTCAGGAGCCTTGCTATAAATAGTAACCCCGGCTGAAAGACTTACTATAAATAGTAAATATGAGAAACTGAGCCCTGAAACCCTTGCAAAAGCCAAGCCTAAACCTCACTGAACTCTAGAGAAGGATAAAACCATCAACTGACCAAGTTTCTGCCACAAAAGACCCTCTATCCAATCCCATTAGCCTACGAGGGTCAACTAATAGGCTAATCCTACTGACAATTGGTGTCTAGCTAGAAGGTGACAATACAATTCGCCTTCCCTGAAATTGCTTGTACCCAAGCAATCTCAACTCTGGATGCTACAGAATCTCCTCGCTCTCCCATGTAGCATCCTCAACCGACAAGTCCTTCCATTTAATCAAATACTCCCTGATGACCCATCTCCACAACTGTCTCTCTCTGACATCTAAGATGGCCTCAGGCATTAGAATCAATTTCCCCTCATCAACCAGGGGTGGTAAAGCTATGGAAGGAACAACACGATGTCCTAATGCCTTCTTGAGGTGTGACACATGAAATACATTGTGTACCCTGCTATCAGTCGGTAAATCCAACTCATAAGCCACCTCGCCTACCCACCTGATGATCCTGAAAGGGCCATAGTACCGTGGCTTGAGTTTCTCTGCATCACTCTTCTTAAGAGTGGATTGGCAATAGAGTTACAACATCAGATACACCATATCCCTTACCTCAAAAGAGCGCTCAACTCTCTTCTGATCTGCATACTACTTTTGCTGATTTTGTGCCTTTTGAATGTTCTCATGAAGAGCCCTCATGATATCCTAGTTCTCCAGCAACAAATCCCCAACACTAGGCACTCTACTGTTACTCAGCAATAAATCAAAAAAGTTAGGCGCATCATATCTGTACAATGCCATAAATGGTGTCATTTGAATAGAAAAATGGTGAGTGGTGTTATAAGACTTATAACAGTACTCACAGAGGTAAATCCACTTCACCCAAGCCTTTTGCTTCCCTACAATATAGTTCTTCAGATATCCCTCCACCCATTTATTTACAATCTTCATCTGGCCATCCGTTTATGGGTGGTAGCTAGTGCTTGAAGTACGCCCAGTCCCACATAGTCTAAATAGCTCCTGCCAGAAATTACTCAAGAACTGACTATCCCTGTCACTGACAATGCTCCGAGGTAACCCATGCAATCTGAATACCTCACGGAAAAATAACTCTACTACTTGTGTAGCTAAATATGTGGCTGCTATCGAGAAAAAGTGAGCATACTTTGTGAGGAAATCAACAACTACATAGATACAGTCTCTACCCTGGGCTTTTGGCAAGCGCATAATAAAATCCATAGACAAGCATTCCCACTTCCTATCAGGAATTGGAAATGGCTGAAGTAACCCTGCAAAATAGGTATACTCTTGTTTATTCTACTAACAAACAAGGCACTCTCTGGCATACCAGAGAACATCTAACTTGAGACCTTTCCATGTGAAACACTCCCGTATCTGCCTGTAAGTTTTGAAATATCCAGGATGTCCTGCCATGGGCACATCATGAAAGGTCCTCAACACTTTGCTCTTCATCTCTAATCTTGGGTCAAAAAGATCCTCCCTTTGTAAATGATAAGATCATTTACAATTGAATATATGTTGTCCTACACTGAACCCTCAACTATGCTAGAAGCCCAAGAGTCTTTGGCATACTCTGTTGTAATCAGATGTCTCCAATCCTTTGAAATCTCAACTATGGAGCTCAATTGAGGTCAACGAGACAAAGCATCAACAACAACATTTTGAGTCCCTTTGACATAAGCAATGTCAAAGTCATATGACTGCAATTTACTTACCCACTTCTGCTGACAATCATTGAGATCTCGCTGCACTAGGAAATGTCTCAAGCTGTTATGTTTTGTCTTAACACAAAATTTGTTTCCCACAATAGGGTGCTTATCCTGCATAAGCATTGTACCAATACCCTCACCAAAGGCATCACAATGTAGCTCAAAGGGCTTAGTGAAATCTAGTAATGCAAGGACGGGACATGAAGTCATCAAACATTTGAATTTCTCAAAACACTCTTGTGCCTCAGGAGTCCAAACAAACACAGCCTTCTTTGTCAAGTTTGTAAGTAGTGCAGCATGCTGTGAATACCCACTGACAAATCAGTGGTAGAAGCCACACAAACCCAAAAATCCTCTAAGTTGAGTAAGGTTCTCAGGAGTAGGCCACTCAATAATAGCTCTGACCTTGTCAAGATCCATATGCATACCCCCTCTACACTAATAATATGGCCTAAGTACAACTTTGTCATGCCCAAATCACATTTGGATTCCTTGGCATACAAGGACTCCCTATCAAGAATACCCAGCACTGCATCCAAATGGGCAATATGCTCCTCCCAAGTTTTGTTGTATACCAAGATGTCATCAAAGAAGACAAGTATGAACCTCCTCAAATGTGACTAGAACACCTTGTTCATAGTGGATTGAAACGTAGTAGGGGAATTGGTTAGCCCAAATGGCATAACCACAAACTCAAAGTGTCCACAATGACATATGAATTTCATCTTCTCAATGTCCTACTCTCTGACCCTGATCTGGTGATAACCTGATCCCAAATCAATTTTTGAAAAGAGCAAGCGCCGTGAAGCTTGTCAATCAACTCATCAATCTGAGCGATGGGGTACCTATTCTTAATTTTCCTCTTATTCAAGACCCTGTAGTCAATGCACATCCGAAGGGAACCATCCTTTTTCTTCACCAAGACTACTGATGAAGCGAAAGGGGATTTTCTAGGTCTAATGTGCCCCATAGCAAGCAACTCCTTTAATTCTTTTTTCAATTTCATCTTTCAACTGCTTGGGGTGCCTGTAAGGAGTGATTATCACGGGTTTGGCACCCTCCAATTCTATTATGTGCTTAATCCTCAACTCATGTATATTTGGATGATAAGCTGGTTTTTGCTGCCCCTCCCGTGATGGCATCAGCATACACTCTGTTGCTCACTCAACCACGTCGTGGTGCATGAGTCTCTCCATTCTCCTTAATGATATCATCCTGAAGTTGCTATCTCTGATGGCTTTTAGCACATGAGTTTGCCCGTCCACCTTGAACCTCATCTCCATATTACAAAGGTTAAGGGTAAACTCTCCTATTTCATGAAGCCATTTCATCCCTAGAACCATATCAATATCTCCCATATTCACCACATAAAAATTTGGCTTAAAATCAAAATTATTTAAGCACATAGGGAGGTCTGGAATCATCCTGTCACACTTAAGAGTGTAGCCATCTGCAACCTTCACTCTTATACCTTCGAACTCCTCAATCTGAATCCCACGCCTCTCAACCAACCTAGCATCAATGAAGTTATGCGTGGCACCTGTATCAAGCAAGGTAATGATCTTTTGTCCAGCTACGACCCCACGCATCCTAATGAGCCCTCCTATTGTATGCTAGTAAGATGTGCCTCTTGAATCTTCACTTCCGCTTCATGTTCAACCTCATTTTCAAACTTCTCTGCCTCATGTTCAAACTTTTTTGTCTCAGATTCCTCTTGATCAATTTGCTGGTCTGATTTTTCAGATTCAAAATCCTCATAGAACGCCCACATTATTTGGTTATCCTTGCCCTTAGGCCTCAATGGACAATCATGGTTTACATCATAGGGCCCCTTGCAGTAGAAACACAACTTTTTCTTGCGCAAATCATTGAGTGTTTCTTGGTCTAGGGGTGCTGCTGATTTCCCTTTTGAATCTGATTTTTCCTTCTTCTTGGAGAATGACTTGCTGTCCCTGAATGAAGAGGATCCCTTAGACGAGAACTTTCTTTGTGGGGCTGCAAGTTCCATGCTTCTAGCCTTTCTCATTGCCTCTTGAAGTATCGGGGGATCAAAGACCTTTATCCATCCTCTCAATGGTTCCAATAAGCCCTCAATAAACAACATTACTATTCTTCTTTCTAATATGTTGGGAACCATAATCAATAGCCTCTAAAAATCACTAATATAAACCTCCAAACTCCCAACCTGCTTGAGCTGAGCCAGGTCTCTGAAATGTCTCTAGATCTTTCTTGCTGAAATGCTCAATTAACCGGTCAACAAACTCCTGGTAAGAGGTGATACGGTCATGCTACAACGTGACCATCCCATGGTACCACCAATCGTGAGCTACTCCCTCCAAGTGTAAAGTGGCATATTTGATTGCATCCTCCTCTGCCATGGGTTGAAGAGTCAAAAAAGTTATCTAGCTTGTGAACCCCGGCCTAAGCTATAACCTTCCCACTGCCATCAAATGTAGGCAATGTGAGTTTGTTAGTGGCATGTTTCAAGTCTCTGTTTTGGTCTCTTGGTTTCCAGTCTTGCCTTGATTTGTAATTCTCTCCTTTGACTTACAAATTTGTCAAAGCTCATGTGCTCCCTAACCTGTGGTGTTAACAACTCCCATTGGTCATTAGCTAACATGAGATTATCTGCAAATAATTCATCTCCCTCTCCTTTAGCATTCGCTTCTTCACGTTCATTTCTCAAGAAGGTAGGATGTGTAGGCCTATTTGTGGTGCGAGATGGTGCTCTCTACGCCCTTGGAGTTCCAACCACATTTCTATTATCATCCGGCTCATGATTCTGTCTTTTAGGAGGGTTCATCTGATGTAACATTGTTGTAAGTGCCCGCAAAGCATCTACAACCTGCTGCTACCTTGTTGCCATGTTTCTCATAATTTCTCTTGCTTCCCTCTCTTCGTTATTTACTCCATTCCTTGCATCATTTCTAGGTGGGCTACCACCACCTCTATCACCCATTGTGCTAGTTGAACCAACCTCCGTCCCACACTATCTTGCTGCTATTGCAGCTGATAAGGTGTCATGTTCAAGATAAGGTTGTGCCTACTGTTTTTGCTTTATATCTTCCCTTGCAATATATCTTTTGTACCTGTCACTTTGTTGCATCAAGCAAAGTTGGATTCAAACCCTAAGGCTGGCAAGAATCCGCTCTGATACCACTATAAGAACCCTAGTTCTCCCAAGCTGAAATACTATGTACTGCTAAGCTGACTGCTGAATTTTGTTTTTTGTTTGTTTTGGGGTTTTATATTTTTTGTGTTTTGATATAATGATGCATAAAAGGAAAATGCATAAAATATTGGAAATAAAGACTAATCTTGAAAATATAAAGCAATTACAAATGTCGCAAGCATATATCTTTATTCATTTATTCTTCAAAGATTTTTACAGCCAAATGCATACCCGTATTGAAGAGAGATTATTACATCAGAAAATCTGAGTGTTGACAACAATAAACATATCTGATGAAAGGCTCAATCTGCTGCAAGCATAAGTTTCTCCACCTTAAAACACCATCAAACTCCCTCCTAGATATAGTCGTCCATAATAGAGATGAAGAGCCTCAAAAATTCAAGGCATTTCAGCCTTGAAGAAACATGCATAGGGCTTGGTGCTTGTATGGCCTGCTGCAATCAGAAAGTACGGCCTCTGAAATGAGTGCTAGATAAATATTAAAGGCAGCCTTTATGATGATTATTCTTCCCACAAGAAAGATACTTGAAACCCTTGAAATCTTTCTTCCAATCTGCACAAACTTGACTCCTGGATGAAGCCAACAGTTAAGCAATCTTCAGCTAATAGTCTCACAACCTCAAAATGCTGATATACTAAAGAAACTAAGCTCTCCAATGCCAAAAGCTCCAAAAAATGCAGAAACCCTCATTTTTGTTCTCCAAACGCCAATAGAAGTCATGAAATAAAGTTATCAAATGCTCAATGGATGAATTTGATTTCTTCTTGGTTGCTTATATACTCCCTTCAAAGAGATCGACCCCATTTTTCCTTTTTAATCATTTTAAAATGTTATAAAGTTTGCACTTTATAAATAATAAATAAACTCCTTGAAATTGGAACCCAAACTCTTAATTAAAATGGGCCCCTTTTAATGATGAATTGACCCTCAGGCATAAAGTGCAAATATAACATTATAATATAACATAAAAAATATTAATTATTATTAAAGTCACCTTTAATAATAATTAAACATTATAACTTACGAAAAACTCCTTATTTCTCCAAACCAATTGAATACCAGAATCGACACTGCCAATATAGCACATTTAGGAGCCCTGCTATAAATAGTAACCTTGGCTGAAAGACTTACTATAAATAGTAAATATGAGAAACTGAGCCCTGAAACCCCTGCAAAAGCCAAACATGAACCTCACTGAACTCTGAAGAAGGATAAAACCATCAACTAACCAAGTTTTTGCCACAAAAGACCCTCTATCCTATCGTATTAGCCTATGAGGGTCAACTAATAGGCTAATCCTGCTAACTAGTGTCTAGCTAGAAGGGCACAATATAATAGTAATGCCCTTCAGCTATAGTAATAGGGCACACAAAGCAATGCCATATTGTTCAAAACTATTTTACCCCAAGTTTCTAGGACGGGGACGGCAGGGAATGGGGTGAAGCGTTTCGGGAACAAGGACAAGGCTGAGGCCATTTTTAGGGGACAATAGGGAACAACTATTAAGAAAATAGGGAACTTAATAAATATAGAAATTTTCAAATATTCATATGATAAGGCAATCTTCATATACATCATAGAACCTTAACACATAATATTAGAGTTCAATTGATATTTTGAATTTTCATTTCATAGAAAGTGAAACAAATGAAGTTTTAACAAAATTTAATTGCATTCATTGACAAGCTTATCATAGAAGAAGAATTTGGGGAGGTACTTCAAGAGTATGAACTCTTGAAATTGGAGGAGTATGATCTTGTCCATTACCCCAAGAAATCAGAAAGAGGTAATTCAAATCAGCAAGAAGATAGTTTACAATTTGTAAACAATCCATTGTTTGTGGTTGATGCTGATTTGTCTTATGACAATCCACTCTTTGAGTTGGATGATGGTGCTCTTTTTCATCCCTATATGGAGTTTGACAATTTTCACAGGACTTGGGATCCTAGTAGTGAATCAAAACTTCCGATAGGGCTTACTGATGCATTCCACAATGTGCATAATGAGCAGTATGCATGCAGCTTTACTTTGAGCCCATTCACATTTGATTTGACTATCAGAAGACACACAAGTGTGAGTTGGATGGTTGGTATGAGATGTTTCCTTTTGTGGATGAAGGGAACAAATCTTACAGGTGTTTTGAGTTGCTTCTACAAGACATTCATGCTATTGGGATACATGATATAGGAGCAGATTTTGAGGAGTTTGGCATTCCTAGTGTAGTTAGAATGGTGCAGCAAGAGCCATCAGAAAATAGGAAGGACAAATTCTAAATTTGTCCATGGGATCTAGGTGGAGTACACCCATGGAGGGTTATGATACTTGGAGATTATTACACTGTGTTGCTTCACCATCTTCAGCTTGGTGAAGATAATATCAAAGCCGCACAGCAAAATTCAATGAGTGATGAGTATGGCAGGCTTCCGATTCGGTTGCAAACTTTGGGATCTACTATGCTTAGCAGTTTGCTTCTTCTTTAGACAGTGTTTGATGAGGCTGTCAAATTTAGCTCTATCTTTCTCCAATGGTTGCAGTGGAGTTTTGGTAGAGCATTGTATATATTAGTTTGGGATCTTGGCATTCAGGACGAGCCTAGTTGTTCAAGTGTAGATTGTTTGGAAACAAGCAATCTTGGGGAGGGCAGACTGTAATGTCCCCTATTTTCGAGATCTATATCTTTGTAGTGGTTAGCCTACTATCTGGTCCCCATAGGCTAATGGGATGTTCAGGGGACCTTTTGAGGGTGTTCAATGGTTCTTCAACTAAATTTTTTATGTTTATCTCAGTTTTCTCTAGCTCAATGACTCGGTGTTTTGGTGGTGGACCTTCTGAAGGTTGTTTTGGTCGATTTCTCCCACACTATTTATAGTGAGTCAATTGGTCATATTGCCTATACTTACTATTTATAGTAAGTCATGCTTGGTTCAATCGTCATCATGCCTACATCTGGAAAATATGGTTGGATCACTCTTTTGAGCTGGTGTTGGGTAATTATTGAGGATTAATGATTTATTTATATTCTCAAAGTTATTTGACTTTAATAATATTAATATTCAATGATGACTTATTAAAAGGTGATAGAAGGGGGTTAAATGGAAATTGATAAGGAGTTTCTTTTTTTTTGGGGGCCAAACTACTACCAGAGTGGGTAGCACACTTCAATTATATTAAAAAAAAATACAAATTTGAAAATTGCTCCAGCCCAACACACCAAAAAGTTGAACACCCACACAAACTAACTACAAAAACAAGACCACAATGCCAAGACCGAAGCCTACAGGACCTCCCCAAGAAAGTAGGATCACTCCTCCAAAGAGGAGAAAACAGAAATTACACCAAGGCCCACATCAAACATTTGACCACCAATATGTCCCGAAGAACAATGTTGTTTGCTGCCACAAAATCCAGGGAGATGAACAGAGCCTTCCCCATCACCACTGCAATGAAGAGACTTCCTTATACACACCTCTACCCGCCAAAACCTATAACAACTGCACAATGCCACCCCTACGTCCACCATAATGACTGCTTGGAACCCCACTTACTCCCTTCATCGATGGTAAGGCTCTCAACCAACTGGCCATAAATAGGGAAAACAAATTGAGGGCTTGTGCGACCTCCAAACCGAATCCCTATTCGAGGAAGGGCATTTTGCAAGACTAGCAAAACATTATGGTCCTTCACCTCAAACTTATTACAAAACGCCGCCCACACATTAGAGGAAACCCAGCTCTGAATCCTTCAAACGATCCACTGTTATGAAGCTACTCCGACAAGAAAATCTTAGCCACATTACACAGCTTACTTGTCATTCAAAAGAAATTCAACCTAGTCACGCCTAAGGTTTCCAAGCTTTCCCACAAACCAATATCCGTCGAACCCTTTACCTTTTCCTTCTGGGCAACTGCTTCATTGGCCAACGCATCAGCAAG
The DNA here is from genome assembly GCA_007258455.2 of Sequoia sempervirens. Classification (NCBI taxonomy): domain Eukaryota; kingdom Viridiplantae; phylum Streptophyta; class Pinopsida; order Cupressales; family Cupressaceae; genus Sequoia; species Sequoia sempervirens. Next base: position 12,765 of record VDFB02083842.1, read on the forward strand.
AAAAATTGCCTCCCTAAAAACGTGCCCAATTGAGAACTCCACAAGAAGCTCCAAAAGGGAGATATTTTGTCCACCTAGCAAGAAAGTTTCCAACTTGGGGCTTTTTGAAATTAATAAGGTGTTATATTTAATGACACTTTATTAATTTATTATTTTAAAAGCCAAATGCATCAAAAGCAAATATTTATTTTATTTAATTACTTGGCCGAGTGGGGATTTGGAGTATAAAAGCCAAACAGCATTTGTTTTTTCATGATCATTGTTTATTTTCTTGAAACTTGTGCAAATTGGAGAAACTGAGCAAGGTTTGTTGGTTTTGAAGATTCAAGCTTTTTTAGGACAAAAGCCCTCAGGGCGAATAGTGTCTACAAGTGCAAAAGATCACCCAAGGGCATGCAGGGGGATATCTCATTCAGAGGTTATTATTGAGCTACATTGAATTCGGAAGGTTGACTTAAATCAGACATTCAAGGTGGAATCATATAGAGTTTTTGGAGATTGCCGACGCTCTTAGTTGCTGATCAAACACTTTCAGATCTGCATTATTGCATATTATGTAATCCGCAGGGGGTTACTATAGAAACTAACCCATAACTCATTAAACAAGCATGTATATATAGCATTCAACAATTAGCCTCTTGGAGGGAAATTTCAAACATGCATCCAACCAAATCTGGCCCTCAAGATGCCCACATGATCACATTAGAGTAAGGCCACTAGGAAGAGAGATCTACCTAGGATGGTGCAAAAAACCACTAGCAACTCAGCCACCAATCAGATCTAGGAGTAAATGCAATGCCAAGTTGAGGAAGGCAAGTTTCAAATGCTAAAGCATGTCGTGACCATGCACTAGGCTCAAGGTGATCATTTGAATCGCTTCCTATCATGGTAGATATGCAAATGGCCTGTGGAACAACATCAAGGTTGAGAAGACATCCAACTACCTATGAACTAGCAATAACTTTCAAATTTTCAAATCCCTTTGAGAAACACGAGAAGAGGCAAGGTAGGTTGGTTGAATAGCGAACAATTGGGTATGTCAATTATTTCAACTTCATTTGAATACCCATTGAACATGTAGTAGGGAAAATTGGACAATGAATAAGACATGGAGAATAATCTAGTCACACCACAATGAAGAGACATGAAACTACAAGCAAGTAGAAGTCGCCCACACAATGAAAAACAATAACACGCCATCACAACATGTTGATCCACCACAAAGATACATATGACCAATAGAGTACCTATGGTCACAACATGAGGAACTAGGCAACACACCAACCATCATACTACCACAAGCCACCAACTAAAAGATGACCATCACTAGGAAAGAACATAACACAATGCACAACAAAGGAAAAGATAGCAAGACAAGTCACCAAGTCATACCATAAGTGAAGGATAAAACTCTTTATGAAGTTGCAACAAGGAAAGCACACAAAGGATAACCTGCATATAACACTTGGGAAAATAGGAAAGCATCATATCAATACAAACACCAAGTTTAATAATAAAATTTAGGCGCAAACGAACATTGGCTCTAATTGGGGATGTGTGCCCTTTGTGGGCACAACAAGAATCCAAACAAGATCTCTAGGAGCAATCGCAAAGTGAAAAAGGACGAGGGAAAACCAAAAGACACAAGACATAAACATGTATGTACAAGGCACAAACAAGCAACTTGTGGCCAAAGACAAGAAAGAACAAAGGAAACTTGAAATGTGTGGTCGCTAAAATTCTTTTAGCACACTTATAGGTTGAACCATACAAACAAGATCCATGAAACAAGGCCATGGATAAAGTGCAACAATCAACTTGCTTCTATCAAAGACAAGTTGAAAGAATGATCTAAACTTTCTCAGGCAAACAATGTATCCATCACCCAACTACAACAAACTACATCCACCGCACATAGACATAGGCAAACCAAAAATGCAAAAAGCAACAAGTTTGAGATACCTCTTTCCAACTATGATCAGCAACCCAGTTCAATCACTCAATGAGAAGAGAACCTTCACAACCCATGTCAATCACATCTACATAATTGCCACCACCTTGAAATGATGAGTCTCAACAAAAACTAAATGTCTCAAACTCACACTCTCGAAACATCTTACTACGATCTTGATCTACATAAGGGAAGACATCTTCCTACATCTCAAACCGAATTATCTCAAGCTTAGGTATACAATCAATGTAATGTCCCCTTTTTAATCAAATTGTATTTGTGGAACCAAGGACCAATCCCTCTCTCCAATGAGCTAAGCCCAAGCCTAAAGTATGGTTCATTGTCATTTCCTAGATGCCTACCAATTTGTTAGAAGTGGCAAAGGTATCAATAATTCTAAGTGTGGAGTGTTTCTAGTCATATTTCTAAGTTTCCACAAGTTGTTGGATTTTCAAAGTTCATCGTAGCAGCATGCCTTTGCAACTAAGTCCGAATTCTCCTTGGTTCCCATTGGACTCTCAAAGTTCATCATACAAACATGCCTTTTTGTCTAAGTCTGACTTCTCCTTAGTTCCCACCAAATTTTCAAACTTTATCACGCTAGCATGCCTTTCTGCTCAACTCCACTTCTCCATTCCTATCAAAGTTTTGTACTTTTCCATCACGACATACCTTTTTTCCAAACCCTATTCTTTCCTTCCTCTTATCGGAGTTTCAAACTTCTACCGATTGAAATGCCTCCCCCCAACTCTTGACCTATGGCAATCATGCAACATCCTTAACCCCCAAACTCTGGCATTCCTACCTATTTATATGATTCACCTCATCTACCTCCTACTACAATACAAAAGCATCATTAATGCCAAATTTAACCACACAACTTCTCCGGAAGGGTTTCTTTCCCAGAAACATTTAAACTTAAAAGGGGTGCAGATTCACATGAGCACGCAACTTGAAGGATGATAATGACCATGTTTTGTTAATGTGATGGTTGAGGTTTTGTCACCACTTTAGAGGTTTTCACAAGCTCTTCTTTTCCTTACACACAAAAAACTCTTCCCTTGGCTGTTCAAATACGCCAAAGGAGAAATATTTCAAGGTTTTTCATTGCTCTAGATTATTGATCATTCTCCAAGTTGAAAGCCTAGCTAACATTGTTCTAAGCACTAGTGTTCGAACAATTGGATTTGAGGATGAAAACCCTCAAATTTGTAGAGACCAAAGAACAAAAACCCTTTGGTCATCCAAGCACAAGAATAGAAACCCTTTTACTTGGCAACATAATCACTTAAAGGTCGCATGTGAGCTTCAAGGTCATGGATCTTTAGCTACATTGAGTTGCACGACATTCTAATTGTCATGGGAGTAAGCACTATATTCGTCTATTTGTTATAGTTGTCATTGAAACATTGTAATATATTTCAAAATAGCTAATATAGAGAATGCTCTATTATTTATCTTGCATCTTTGTGAGTCAGATTTATACTCTGGGTCATAATGCTAGTATGTAAACATGAAGGAAAGTTCTAGGTCTATGTGAGATTCCAATCAAATGTTAAATTAATCACATTGGGTTACGAAATCTACTATGTATGTGGGTTCAAGTATGATAATTTATGTTGTCAAATCTATAGGTGTTACAATTTCCTTGAATGTATTTCAAACTTATTCTAATAAGAAAATATTCTGAGGTTTTTCTGCCAAGGGTTGGCTCATGGGTCCTATGGGGTATTAATATTGTTGTCTAAGCATTGAGGAAATTGAATCTCTTGGCCAATTTGGTTAAACACTTGAATCCAAAGTTTACCAGTTCAAACCATAAGTTTAGTTTTAATGTACTCTAGGGAATTAATGAATGCAAATCAATGAAGAAACATGGGTTCTCATTAGTTACGGTTAAAAATAATTAAATCAAAAGTTTATTTCATTAAAATAACCATTAGGGTTATTACAACAATTAATGTATAAGTCATGGAAGAGAACATAGGAATTTGCTAGACTAGTTAAAGTTTATAAACTCAATTTTTGAATAATATTTACCCTATCAGCTTATTTCCATCATATTTTGGCTCAAGTTAGTTATAGTTTGCAAGAATAGGGTTAATATATGTAAACCTAAATTTAATGGTTCAAAATATCAAATACTCAGAGGTATTTTTTATAATATTTTCTTAAATATTTAGCTTGGGATATTACAATCAAGCTAAGCTACCACATGTTCATCTTCAAGTTCATATGTGTGGTGCAACTCAATGTCACTTCCACCTATATGTTGGATCCACAACAAATATTCCAACTCTAGAGCATCACCATCATCCACAACATTAGAAGTTTGTCCTTCATCACAAAGGAATGCGTCATAGTTAGTTGTGCTCACATTAGGCTCTTGGACAACTTGGGGCTAGCATACACCATCTTCACATATGTTGATGGGCTACTTCGTGCTTGGATCAAACTCATGTTCCACATCTTCATTATCATCAGTAGCATAAGAGTCAAACCAAGGCAAATCAAATGAACTAAGTCCATCTCATTGCCTCTCCATTTTAATTTCATTTTTGCAACCTATTGCATCATACTTATTTCTACCACCAAACTGAAACCACTTTCTTCATCCTCTCCTTGCATGCAAGAAAAATAAACCACTGCAATGGTAATATCCATATCTACAACATATTCGACAAGTTCCCCATCAATATTAATGCCATCATGATCATAAGAGTTGATGTCATTGGTTGTCAGATCATCTAACTAATAAAAGTCAATGTAGAAATCATTAAAAAACAAAGGAAAGGTTCAAGAGCCACCAGAAGAGATACCATGCACTTACTCTTCAACACAAACACCTACAACATCATCTTTAGGAGCTCACACATCCAATTGCAAATTGATGCAAACACTGCCCACCTTGCCAATACAACCATCCCAAGCTATTGTGCCATCATCCTCAACCCTCAATGAAAAGTCACCAATACAAGATTCTTTTGGGCAGCCACAACACACCACATATTTTCAATATGAGCCTTTGTAGTTAACAACCCCTTTCTCTATTCAACTCTTTCCATTTCAAGGTTGTCAACCCACACATAGGCCTACTACAAACTAATGGGTTTAATTTCCTATATCGCCACACTTAGGCCAATCTCACATGCATCAAAACATAAATCAATTCAGGTGAACATACTGGACCTACACTTCCTTGGAATATCAGAATGTGCCATACCAAACCTATGACTGAAATCATAACCAAACTGCCCCTCTTGTCTTTTGATGATAATCATTTTTTTGAAAAGAGAAACGTGATCAGCACTGCATGTGTACTCTTCAACAAATGAGTCATAAGGTCATTCCAAGAAAATAAATAGTGCAATGGAAAGCTACTAAGCTAGTTTTGTGCCTCCCACATAAAGACCTAACAAAGAATTACATCCACATGTATTCATCCTCAAAATGAAGATCCTCCATGAAATCAAAGAATGTATTGGCTTGTGACTCCCCTTCAATGACATCACACCTATCAAACTTAGACAATAGATTCAAAATCATTCCAGACGTCGTTTTCATTTCATAGTTGAACCATGACAAGTCAAGTTGCTTCTAGGTAGTATCAAGGGGAGTGGCAGGATTTTGAACATGATTATCTGTGGCAGCAAGCAAAGCATTGGATCATAGCTTAGATTCAAGCATTTTGATTTTTCATTCAAGTTCCTTTTGTTTCTTGATGAGTTGATCATACATTTTCCTAGATACTTGTACCCTTTGGGAATGACTAGGAGGTGGAATATGACTTACCACAATGAGAATATGCATCACTATAATATTTTGAGTCATACTCAATAACAAAATAAGAAGGGCTTGAAGAATAGGAAGAGGCATATGAAGGAACATCCCTTCCGATGCATTTAAACCTAAAGGCTGTGACAGCAAACTTATAGCAAATCGAGACAATACCACACTTCTTACAAGTAGACATTTCCTTTACTAAAGAATCACAATATCACCAAGAGAAAGAGGAGAAGAGGCACATACCCTTTTACAATGCCTGCATGTTGAGATCTACAACTTTGTGACACTGTCAATAAATTGGTAGTTGTAGAAATAGAAAAAGCACTTTGATTCGTGGCAACAAAGTTGCTAACTCACTAAATGAAGAAATCGTTGGAGAAAAAGACCCACTAAGGAAAGAAAAAATTACTAGGCTGAATTCCACCAACAAAGTCTTCAACAAACTTCAACCCTTTAATGGCACCGATTTGTTGGTGTCAATTGATGAGATGCTAATTACAAACAGCAAATGGACCAGTGTAATAATGGTAAAAATCCCCAAGTTGTTGAGATCTAAAATATGAAACCATGGCTAGAACATCCCCGTCAATGGCACCAATTTGTTGGTGTAAGTTGACAGGCTACTAACTACAGATAAAAAAAAGACCATGGCCACAAAACTTTCTTTAGTGAGGTTACACAGATCTTCAAAACAAGAGCCAAGATATCACATCCTTGACAACAGTATCAATTTGTTAGTGCTCAAACATGCATCTCCACAATCCCTAAAGACTTGCACCAACACCCAAGGCCAAGGAGTGTCAACATAGGTGGTGTGCAAGACTTATGATCAAAATGTCGCATGAATGGACCAATGACTATGAGTGGGTAGGCTCATCTTCATCTTTGGGCTCAGCTAAAATTTGTCACTAGACCAAAGACTAACTAGCTGCATGAAAGATCTTTTATTAAATTGCTAACTACAATCTTGCAAATGCACCTAAAGATGACAATTGTACAATATCCCCACAAGTGACTCCACTTAACATTTCATACACAAGTACAAGGTTTGGGCATGCATGACATGATTCTCTAACAATCTAAGTAGTGTGTGATCACTTAACATGTTCCCTATGTTATATGTTGAATCACAAGAACATGTAGAACTATTATCTATTACTAAACTAACAAGGAGAGAGAGAACCAATTTGAGAAATGCTTAGAACTTCACCAATCAAACCGATGCCTTCTCCATTGGGAAACAAGGTCATAATCATGGAAGGAAGAAGAGGATACACCTACAAAGCATAATGGAACCAGTTGTGCATATGTATCAAAATTAAATATAACACTTATGCAAATGGACATACTTAATGATCTGATCTTAATGCTACAACCAACCACATGAAGCATACGAAAGACCATTATAAAATAGTTTGCAATGAATTAGAATTTGTCATGCATTCATCTAACTTTATTACATTCATACTAGATAATGTGGCAAGAAATAATCCACAACTAGTTTTGAGCACCCACTTGAATAGTTACAAACTACCATGGAGACATACCATTTGCATGCACTTTGTTCATTAAATAATCTTCCTATCAGTTACAATGTGTATCCCATCCCTTTACAAACCTGACTTGCATCATCTAATACCCTATAACAATCTGAGACACTTATGTGGCTGCAAGATAGGCTCAGCAGCCAACCCATAACACATCAAACAGATGTGTATATAACATTCAATACCCGAGCTCTTGGAGGGAAAATTCAAACACGCATCTAATCAAATCCAGCCCTCGAGACACCCAAATGACAATGTTAGAAGAATGAGACCATTTGGAAGAGAGATATGCCTGGGATTGTGCAATAAACCGCCAACAACCCAACCACAAATCAGATCCAAGATTAAATGCAATGCCAAGGTGAGGAAGACAAGTTTGAAATGAGAAACCATGACATAACCACGCATGTAGCTCAAGGTGATCATTTGAATCAGGCCCTATTTTGGTAGATTGATAAATGTCTCAAGGAATAATGTCAAAGCTAAGAAGACATCCAACTACCCATGAACTAGCACTAACTTTCAAATTTTTAAATTCCATGAAAAATGTCAAAATAGGTAGGGTAGGTGGTATGAACAATGGACAATGGGGTAGGTAAATTATTTGAAAATTTTGTTCAAATAACCACCTAACACGTGGAAGCAAGGAAAATCAAACAATGAATAAGACATGGAGAACAATCCAATCACATCAAGATGAAGAGACGTGAGAGAGATGAAGCCAAAGGCAAAGCAAAAGTCCTATACACAATGGAAAATCAATAACACACCATCATAGCAACATATTGATCCACTACAAAGATATATATCACTAGAAGAGTACCTATGGTCACAACATAAGGCACTAGGTAACACACCAACCATCATACTACCAGAGAACACCACCAACTAAAAGATGACCACTGCAATGAAAGAACACACAACAAAGCACAAGGAGATAGGTGAAGACAACAAGACAATTCACCAAATGATGTTTCAAGTGAAGGATAAATTTTTTTATGAAGTTGTGGTGAGAGCACACAAAGGACAATCTATATAAAACACTTGGGAAAATAGGAAAACATCACATCAACAAAAACACCAACTTTAATCATGAAATTTGGGTGCAAGCCAACAAGGTCAATCATATCTCATTCCCCTCCTAAATGGGTAGTTATTATTACACCATCTCCTTTGTGCACTTGCTATGTGAATCCTTGTCATCTACTTCCAACACATGCATGCGGTCCTTGCTATGAACACTCTTGTCTACACATCACCTTTCTAGTGCATTTTGTGCCTTCCTAGATCACTCCTACATGGCCACAATTGCAACTCTTGTTTTAACCTATCTTCTATTGCTTCCTAGATGCCTCACTCAAGATTTCACCATCCATTCCCACACTCAATTATATTTCGCCCATGAGCCAATCACCCCTTTCACCACGCATCAAATGTAGAGGGAACAACTACTCTATGGCAAGGGACTCGATGTCTTTCTCGAGTAGCAACATCTTTACCCAAAAAACTACCTACCTTGACAACTTCTTCTTGACACGAATGAGGAACTTCTATAAAGCCTTATTGATCAAATTGTACGTTGAGGCCACAAACTATAGCATATAGCTATTTATAACTCCTTGAACAAAGGTATCAATAGCTCTAGTCCAAACAATATCCAAGAACTATAGGTATGTGAGCTTATTGGTTGTCCACTCAATCTGACAATTTTACTCCTTTCTCCTATGATTCAACTACACAACTAACCGAACAAAGAGTTGTGCTGGTAACTCTGTCCAAAATTATTAAAAGGTCATCAAAAAGATCCTAATCACAATATTGTCCAATTTTGACCCCTGCTAGGAGCTCCTTGTGTGAACTCATCCAAGTTCTTCATCCACCAATTGATCTCTACAAGTGAAATCTAACAAATCATGCTTACCAAGCAATGCGCAAAGTCTAAGAGGGTCTTGACAACAAAACCAATATGTTAGCCATAATTTGGTTGCATGCTAAGACCAATGGCTAATAGCTTAGACTACTAATACACTAGCATTTCCTTGTGTCTCACTCAAAGAATGTTGAATCCATGACCCTCTACTCTCCTCTACGTACTTCCAATTACAGATCCTAAGTATTATATAAATAAATATGTTAAGAATCATATATGCACACAAACAACATTTACAAGAATACTAACAATTAGATTGATTGCCAATAACATTTGTATATCTATTCATTTCTTCATTCACATCCCAACTATCATCCATCCATTTATATCTTGCATTACAATATCAAGTGTATATATAGGAGTCTACTCCCTAGAGCCTCTGTAATATCCCCCTCCTAGCACTTGAGCAGTGGGGTTGTCCATTTTCCTATTCTAGAGTTCTTGTAGGCTAGATGGAGTTGATTAGGGGACTCAGTGGCCAACATTGGGCTCAGTGTTGGTTTTTGATAGGACTTTCAATTTATAGCAGTGGCCAGTTTGTAGTGCTTACTATTTATAGTAAGCCACAAGGCATCTCAGTGAACTTCAATTTTGTGTCAGTTTGTGTTTTGGAGAGTACTTACTATTTTTAGCAATTGCTATTCATAGTAAGTTTATTTTGGGTAGTTCGTCCCAAGCCCTTATTGCTTCAGCAGTGTTATTCCTAAGGTGGCGTTGGTGAGCCTAAGGTTGGATTATTTAATATTTGTCTTTAAAACAACTTTATAACTTAAGCGAAGGGGTTGGTGGTCATCGTAAAAAGCACCTTGGAACCTAATGTTATAACTTAATATTGTTTTAAAAGGAAACAAAAACAAAATAGTTTCCTTTTGGAGGTGGGAAGCCTAAGGGAGATATAAGGTGTTATAAAATAATTAAATTTTAAAAGGCTCATGAGGAGGGTGTTGGAATTGGAGGGAAAAATGTTTCAAACCTAAAGTTGCCCTAATTTCCCTCTCACTTTCTATAAAGTTTCATTTT
>VDFB02083843.1:0-30195 GCA_007258455.2 Sequoia sempervirens
ATATATCAGGTTCGATGAAAATTGTTAATATATATCAAGTTCGATGAAAATTGTTAATATATATCAAGTTCGATGAAAATTGTTAAATCTGGAACAAATCAAAGGACGAGCTGGAAAGAAGCAAATCTGGAGAATGTTTGTCAAAAACTAAAACAACGATTTGTTTCAAATTAAGAACGACTTGTTAATAATTGAAGAGTTGCAAATCAAAGAAGTATGTTGGAAAGAAGAAGAACGATTTAAAGCCTGTTGGACGTATCTTCAAAAGACATATTCATTCGATGTATAATATTCATTTGTGATAACGTGTCTTTAGATCTGAACAAACGTCTTTCTATAGATGTGTCTAGTGGAGAACATTTCTTTGAAAAGTCATGACGTCTTTCAAAAGGGACGCGGATGAAGAGTTTTGTCTTCTTGTGGAAAGACAGTTTTAATTAAAAAGATCCAATTAATCTTAAAGGATGCATATTACCCAAAAGATGTGTTTTTCCTTTGAGTCGTGTCTTCTTAAAAAAACGTGGCTGTACATTCAAAAGGTGCACTAAAGGATGTGTTTATTCAAACAGTTGTGATCTCACCAAAAGACACCGTCTATAGGGGTGATTACCAGAAAAAAGGAAAAAGATGTGTTCCTTCATGGTGCGATACTTTAATATGATCATTTGATTGAAAAGATGTCATCATTCAGTACAAAGGTTCAATCTGTTTTGTTAAGTCAATTCAAACAGACAAAGCTGAAATTAAAAAGTTATTAAAACAAAAATGAAACAATGAAGGGGTGTGAATAAATTCTGAAAAGACAAAGATATGATTTTTCACCAAAGGATGCAATCCTAGAACAAAGTATATATTTGGCATTCATTTTAGGCTTGAAGTTGTGGTTGTGAAGTATTAGGTGGTTCATATCATAAACCCATCTTCTTGTGTGGGCTGAGTGTGAGATTTTTCATCACAAAGGCAGATTGGAGGATTGGGAGAGTGCAGATCTGATTGAAGACATTTACTTCATCCATCAAGTCAGGGTTTGGTGCCTTGCATTAGGGGTTGGTGCCTACTAAAATTCTAAACGAGTTGGTGTTCCTTGTAAGTTGTAGCCTACAAAATCATCTCATTTGTAAATAAAGTAGGCTGGTGCTTACTTCCATTTGTAAAATCATTTAATCAAATTCAATAAAGTGGTGTCAACTTGCTTTCATTGATTTATATCAGAAGTTGATGTTGAAAAGGTTTAAGATTGTTGAAAAGTTGAGAATTAAAAGATTGTATTGATTTACTATTTCACACCCCCCTTCGCCCCCCCCGTCTCCCCCTCTCAGTAAATCTTTTTGTGCTCTTCACCCCTGTCAAGGAGAGGCACCTAGATTCTCAACACTTAGAATTTTTTTTGCCCCATTTGGAAATTTATCAAATTCCTCCGTCAACTTGGTTTAGGTTCTCAGAAAATCAGTCAAATGTAGTGTTAGGGGTTGGCAAATGGTATAATCATCTCAAATATGATCAAGCTTGCTTGATTAACTGCCTTTCAGTCTCTGTTGTTCACCAACTGGTGGGAAACAACACTCAAATTGGGGTCACTGGCTTCCGACGGAAACACGCAAAGTAAAAAGTTGAAAATCATTAAAAAATGGCTAAGGCATGGGAGGTTGGGTGCCCCTGTTAGCTAGGGGCGCTTGGGATTTAATGCCTTAGAATATTTTTGATCCCGACATGCCTTCTTTCTAGTTCAACCTCCGTCGATAGTTTTGATAGCTCGCAAACTCAATTAGACGATGTTGGACACCGGTATGAAGCTGAGGATCACTTCAGCTGTGGTCAAACATGAGATTGCCAATGGTCAAACAAATTTTTATTAGTTGAGATTACCAAATTGCTGGCTTGTCGAAGTCGGAGGCAGGCCTCGCCGGAAGTGGAAGCAAGCAAAAGTTGAAAAAATGAAGAAAATTTTCTAACTTTGGGATGTCTAGGCGCCCCTGTCCAGTCAGGGCACCTAGCATTTGGTGCCTTAGACAATTTTTCAGCTTTCGTCATTCTTTGATCATACACTTCATCACACATGTGCTTTTTTGCCCTAAAAAGGAGGAATTCACTGTTGCACGTGCAAACGAACTTAGATTTTTTGCAAACAAAGTTTCTATCTTCACGGATAGACTTCAAAATTTTAGGGCTTTTCAAAGAAAATGCTTTTTCATCTTCAAACTCTATTCAAGAAAGCTTTTGGCATTCATTCTTCACATTTTGCAAGTTGGCATCCAGAGGAAGAAAAATATCTTTTTCTTCTCATAAAGATTTGGAGGCTCAAACAGAGTGCTTTTTCAGTGTTCTTTGTAGATTCGGGATTGGGAAGCACAGAGGCATGCTTTTTCATTGTCAATCTTCTAGGGCATCACATTGTAGAAATAGGTGGTCAACTTTTTCAGTTTTCATCGATTTGGGTCCGTCTACTTTTTGCTCCTCTTGAAGATTGGGAAATTTTATATTTCCAAAAATCTGCTTTTTCAACACTTTTCAGGAAGCCCTCAACTTTTTCAAAATTTGATGATCTGGGTCTCTTCAAAACGTGATTGTCTACAAAACCCAAACCTCAGCGTTTTTTGGGAATCTGCTTTTTGTCAACTCATTTTCAGCAGTTTGCGCAAAGCTTTTCTGAACATAGGCATGTTTACAGTCAAAATTCAAGTTTTTAAACATGCAGTATTCTTCAATAGAAATCAGGACCAAATCAGTGTTGCTCCACGATTACTTGAGAACATTCAAAATTGACTTGCATCATGTGATTTCAATACTTGATCTACGTGCTTTGGAAGACGGAAGAAGACAAGGAGACAGTTACCAACTTTTTGGCGGATATAGTTTCCCAAATTATCAATGAGTGAGTCACCTTTTTGGGGCAGCGAAGATTTCCAAGAATAGAACTAAAAGAAACAGTTAACTAGATGCCTTTTCCAAGTTTAACTTGCTATTCTTGTCTCATGCTTATCTATTCTTTGTGAAATAGAAAAATCAAATGTATAGTTGGAGCTTTCCCTGCTTTTAAATTAGTTAACTGATTTTAGCAGGTGGTTAGTTAGTTGTCTTGTGTTAGTTTTAGAAATAAATCTTGCGAGTTGTTAGTTTTAGAAATAAATCTTGCGAGTTGGCAAGTCTAGTCAGCTTAAAGTAAGGAAATTTTAGGGTTACCTACTTCTTGTTTGTGTATAAAAAGGGCAGCATTGCCCATTATTTTTCAGCGAACTGTTATTGCAAGAGCTAATTTGCAAGCCTGTCTTTGTTGCAAATTGTTGTTTAGTTACCGTTCAACTTGTGGCAAGTGTAATCTGGTGTTTGATCGCATATTGTAAGCATGTCTTTGCTACAATCTGCTGTCCCAGAAGTGTAATTGCTGTTGGAAATTGAGAAAAAGTGAAAGCTTATGCCTCCTTTGCTCTTATTTACTTGCTCAGTCTCTTTCAACTTACATCTTATAAGTACAATGAGTCTTCAGGTGGGATCTAGAAGTAAATTTATTTAAGTTTCTGTGTTAATCAATCATTCCTTGTTTACTTCTGATTCTCAAGCTTAGAGTTTACTTGAGTTGTCAGAAGCATCTATAGTTTAGGCCTAGTTGTAGTTTGAAGTTTTGGAAAAAGAGAAAACCTTAGCTACGACGCAAAGAGTTTTATAACCTTGTGCTCTTAGTTGAGAATAAAAAAGATTGGCAATAGTTTAGTATTCTTTTTTAAGCATCATCAACGAAGAGGGAGCTTCCCCTCCTAATTTGAAGAGTAGTTCAACTTAATTTGAAGAGTAGTTCAACTGTGCATAGCTATCCGTTCTAATCCGCATTCCAGAGGTGCGAATTGAAACACCACCAAATAACAAATCAAAATGTTCAAAATATCAAAATGGAGTAAAGTGAGGCCTCTAATCATCCCCAATCTCCTCATCACTAGAGTTGCTAGACTCAGACTCCACATGGTCAAGCTCCTCCATACTAATACCAACCAACCTTGTTCATGTAGCATCCTCATCAATCTGTGTTGGCTCCTATTGCTCTACATCCCATCACGCTCTGGACTTGCCTTGTACAAAATTGTCTTGTGGTCAATGAGATGCAAGGCACTATGTACAACCACAAGCTTCTTTGCTCTCCTAGAGGTAAGCTCGTTTCTCTTAAGGGAGTGGATGAAGCTATAAGTCACCAGTTCCTTCCAGCAGCAAAAGAACTAGAAATTTGAGATAGCAGACAAATGGCTAAAGATGTAGTCATACAATTGGGTCCATGCATAGTCCACCACAAAATTGGGTCCTCTTGTGCCATAATTCCCCCATCCATCTTGGCCTCCTTAGAATAACCCCTAAAGGTGGAAAATTTTGTCCACTCAGTACAAATCATGCTAGTATGTTCAACATCATACATCTTTTGGATGGCTTTCTTGAACCCTTCCTTGACATTAGCATCCTGTATGGGTGTAACTCTACCAAGCCTTTGCACGTACTACTTGGGGTTCAATGCATAGGTAGCCATGTGCAAGGTAGTGTTGAGCTTCTCCAATCTCTGATGAATGATTGGATGAATGCGCGCATTGTAGAATGCTAATGTGGGGTCCTTTTCTCGCATGACAACCTTCATTTGGCCTAGCATAGAATCGATGCAATCATACACCTCTCCAAGGCTAGCATCCCCATATCTAATGACTTGGAAAATTAGAGTAATGATGGAGACTATGTATTTTGCATCACCCCAAAAAACGCCACTCTTCACTACATCCTTGACCCTCTTCCCCTGTTCTCTCTTAGACTCGGGCCACCGATTCCATTCTGTTGTCATAACCATTAGTTGCAATGCCTCTTGCAACTCAAGCATTCTCTCCAAGAGAATGAAATAAGATGCATATCTAGTCTTGACAGGTTTCAAGAATTTCTTCTTAGAGAAGGTCCTGAAGAGTGCATGTGAAGTGTGGTGGTTGCAGGTAAACATTTACACATCTCTAGCATCATTGACCATTGATTTGATCCAATCAATCTTTCCAATGTCCTTGAGTGCATTATTCATGGCATGCACATATTGAGGAGTCCACCAAATATGTCTATAACCTGCCTTAGTTAATTTACTTGCAACTTTGCACACATGGGCCGCATTTGTCACTACTTGGATCACATTTTGTGGCCCAATGATAGCATCCTTGAGGATCTAAAACCGAAAATCGACATCCTTGCGATGCACTGAATAATCAATTGCCTTAAGAAAATATGGGCCCTCTAAACATGTAAGCATGATATTGATGAGTGGATAATGCCTAACGTCTGTCCATCCATCCATGACAATACTGCATCCATTTGCCACCTAACATTCCTTCATTGTCTCCATTAAAACATTTATTGTGGAAATTTTTTTATCCAAGATTGTGGGCCTCAATTTTGTCTCCCCTGGTGCCACATATGATGGTCTTGCCCTTGCTACCATCGCCATCGCCATCACCATTGAGCCTTGCGATTGAGCCACATGGAATGGAATGCCATTGGCAAAGAAGAATTTGCCAATGGCATCATTTGCATCATCCTTCATCTGCACACTGAAAAATTCAGCTATTGGGTTAGGAGCATCAATCCTCAACTTGCATTTCCACCAAGCCTCTGATTGCATGGGCCCTTGAAGTAGAAGACGACATACGTGTAAATTGCCTTTGCAAAGTAGAAGTAGAACCATGTGGCTGGCTATGATGACCCCTTGGCCAATGAGACAAAGAAGCAGATATAGGTGCAATTGCATTATCTTCACCACCAACACCCCATAGCCTACATATCTTAACCCTGAATTTCAGGTTATTCGATTACACCAAAAACTCACATATATCCACACCTTTTCCTTTGATATGAAGGAGATGGGCATTAACTTTGGTAATGCTGCCCTGAAATTCAAGGCCACAAAAGTGCCACTTCCACAACCTTGTGCCCCCAAATATCCCAAGCTTGCTCAATAATTTTGTTGCAAATTGTTTCAAAGGAGACTTAGGATCAAAGGTCCTTAGCAAAATCTGCTAGTATTGTGGAGGGACAATTCATATTTGTAGTTGCATTGGCCATGGAACTTGTGGTTTGGGACTCACGATCACCCTACTGCTTCTACATTCTCATTAACCTAAGGTGCATAATCAAGTTAAGTTTCACTATGAGAGTGAACCTTAGCCTCATCCTCACTCATGCCATGAAAACTCATCTGACACTGCAATAAACAATATAAAATTTAAAGTTTATAATTTTAAAATTAAAACTCAAACTATGCATGCAACTGCGTAGCATAATGCAAAGGATTAAGACAAAAAGATTTTCTTTTTGGTTTTCTTACTTTAGGATCTCACTTTTGTTTTTCGTACTTCAGGTCGCACGAAGCGCAAAAGCAGAGGATACACAAAAGTTTCATCCTAGTTTGACAAATGTCAAAATAAAAAATTATAAATTTGAACATATAAACAAAAAATAATTTAGTAATTTCAAATTTGTAAAACAATAAACTTAAATTAAAAAATAGAAAATATGATAACTTGCAGCCATGTCTATGAGTATGATTTTTTTTCTTAAAATTTCAAATTTCAATGTTGAATCTTGATGACAATATGAACATTGAACATTGAACAATTAATATGCTAATGCACTTGCAGCCATGTCTATGAAATTATGAACAAAATATGAATATGAATATGAAACTAATTATTTTCTTTCTTTTTTAAAGAGTCATTGAATCTTACCTTATGCTTGGAAAATCCTTGCAACTTCTTGTAGAATCCCTCTTCTTCTTCTTCTTCTTGCTACTCAAGTTTCTTGTACTTGCAACACTTCACTAACTCTTTCACTCCTTCACTCTCACTCTTTTGCTCCTCTTCAACCTTGCTGTTGGAATGAATTTGTGAGTAAAAGTGAAGATTTTAGGGTGTCTTACAGGGTTTGGGAGGCTTTGGTTGGGCCCATTGGCCAGTAGGGTTCGGCCTTGGGTGTTGGTTCCCAAACAAATATTAGATTTTTTTTTATATTTTTGCTTTTTTGGGCTTGTCTGCTGTGGGAGACGCTTGGACATCCCCAGGACGGTCAAGAGACTCTTGGGAGTCCCTTGGACATCTTGGCATCCATGCTGTCCCGATTGCGTCTCGGACGTCCCGATTGCATCTTGGACGTCCCGACTAAGGTGGTAGTGTGGCAAGGGGATGTCTCCCCTACATCTCGAAGGTGTCCCCGTCCTAGAAATGTGGGGTTTTTTGAGGGGGACACATCCTCGTGGAACACCGCATATATCATATGTCAAAATGAAATGCCATGACCTTTCCTTTGGAAGCAAGCTCATGTTGGATTTCAAACATTGTTTTAGCATTCTAGGATTATAGCTCTCAACAACATCATGTCTTAAACTTCTCTTGAGGTGCTGTCACAACTTACAATAACATTTCTATTTTTAGATTAATGCCCAATCTGCTAACAGCTTCTACAATGACACTTTGAATGTGAAACCAAAATTTGAATTGGAGTGTAATACATTGCACTATATATAAAATTCCTTGTCATAAACTGGATATCCTCCACAACTGAAGTAAAAACCTTTGAATGATGACAAACAACTTTACTACCTTGAAGCAAGATGACACCTATAGCATAATGATATCCATAGCATATTCACTTACATTGGTTTCTACTTCAAAAGGCTTTTGCAAATCATGAAGGGCAAGCGCAAGAGCATGACTTATATTGTGCTTTAGTTTTTTAAAAGCATTATCATGTTCCTTACCCCAGTGAAAGTTGCTTCCCTTAGCTGAAATTTGATGTGAAGGTGAGGCTATGGAGGAAGAGGAAGAAATAAGGTGAATAGTGTAGTCCATATAAAGCTCCTAATTTCTGTAGCACTCTTTTGTGGATGCCATTTTAAATTTGCTTCTATTTTGGAAGGATCTGTTCTTAGTTTCCCTCCTCCTACCACATATCCTAAATACACAAATTATTCTTTAGCAAATTCACATTTTTTCATGCTACATAACAATTGTTCTTCTAACCATTGTAAGATTTCTTTAATGTGGAGAAGATGTTCTTCCCAAGTAGAATTGAAAATTAGGATGTCATCTAGATAGACAGTCACACAACTATCTATGAAATCTCTTAACACATCATTCATCAATCTCATGAAAGTAGTTAGTACATTGCTTAAGCCAAATGGAAATTACTAACCATTCAAAAAGTCCTTGCTTAGTTATGAATGCACTCTTCCATGTATTTTCTTCTTTCATATGTATCTGATGATAACTCAATTCAACAATTTAACTTAGTAAAATATCTGTTTTCTTAAGTTGGTCTAACAGGTCATCTATCATCATAAGATGGTATCTATTGAATAGTGCATGCGATTTCTGGTATCTATTCTTAATGATGATCTTATTAAGATCCTTGTAGTCAATACACATTCTCCATGAACAGTCCTTCTGTACCATAATTGAGTGAATCACAAGCTGTATAACCCCTTGTTCAAGCATCTCTTGAAGTTGTTTCTTGACTTCATTGCTCTCTAGTAGAGTGTGTTGATACAATCCGATGTTTGATTTTGGTAAGAGTCAAGTCATGCTCCATTTCTCTTTTTAGTAGCAATCCTCTAGGTTCTATCACTTAGTTTTTTGAAAAGATGAAAAGACTTCATCCAAGACTTTCAACATTGAGTTAGTCACAATAGAAAATCCTATTCCATTATTTTTCTTACATTTTAACATGAGTAAACAAAATTGCTTGATTTCTTGAATTGATTTTATTGCTTGATTAGAGCTTACCATGGCTACTTTTGCCATTTTTATGTGTTTGTTGTCTCTCATCGTGTGTTTGATTCCAGCTTTGACCAACACGTTCTTCTAATAAAAATTGCATCACTAACATATAAGAACTCCCAAGAACTATGTCAAATGCATCAAGAAGGATAACATTTGCAACTAAGTCATCTACATACTGTGCATTTAGCAAATTTGAAATGTTCTGTTCTATTACCTGTATTTCTCACCCCTTTTGACCCATCTAATGGGTATGGATGAGAATGTTCATCAGATTTCAGATCAAGCTTCTCAAATGTATTTTTTGAAATTAGATTACATTGTGAATTGGAATTTACCAATACATTTGCTCTTGCAGCTTGCCTTCTTTACTTGTAGTTTCAAAATGAAAAGTTTGTTCATCTCTTCAAACTTTTTCCCTTTCTTTAGTGTTGCTGGACATCCAATTATATCGTTTACATCTGAACTGTCCTCTATTTCAATTCCATCTTTTTGTATAGTTAGCATGGATTTCCTTGATTTCTTTTTTTCTTTCTCCTTTTTCTTATTTTTGGGATGTACTTCATGATGAAATTTCCAACGCTTAGAATTAACATGCCCATCAATTTTACAATTTACAATGAGTCTCTGTGATGAAGGGTACTTCCCTTACAATACCACACACACAACTAAACAAGAGAAATAAACAGAAAATGCAGAAGGAAACACTAGCTTTCTATTATCTTGATGAAGTGAAATTATAATAGTCTGAAAATAACATACTACAGTCACATGGACCTTCTCATTACAGAAATCTGCAAGCCAAAAGAAAACCATGATCTGCACTGTAGAAGCCCGCTTCTGTAACCCTATTCTCCATCTTTATCCTAGAAGTGTAACTGCCTTAGAATATTCTGGAAGGTGTAACCCTATTTTGGCACCAGAAATTCCACCGTCCATTTTCCCACCCTAAAAGATTTTTATTTTATTTTTATATAGTTACAACTTCTCAGGGCCATAACTTTCAATCCGACCGTAGGATTTTTAATTGTAATATATCGTTGGAAAGCTTGTGAAGTGATTTACAACATGCTTTCCCCAAATCTATAAGATCAACACTTTTCAGCCTATTCCGGGGCTTCTAAGGTCCTCAATTTTGAGTTTGAAACTTTATCGGAGAAATTCTTTGGGATGAAAAATTTAATATCTTCCAAAATTGTACAAGATTTTGAGATGATTCTTTCACCAATAATTTTATTTTTCAATTTCACTCTTTGGGGACAGTTTTCGTGTCCATAGGAACCCAAATAGGCTGACTTACTAAAAAATAGCAGGTGATCATTTTTGGTTGTTTCAAACTTCTGACTATCCCAAAGATTGCATGTGTTGCCATGGACCCCAAAACAACTAAAGAAAATTAAAACAGAATGAAAATACAATAGTTTTGGGTGATGCAAGATTGCTTTTACGCCACTAGATGCCCTGCATCACTCTGTCTTTCATTTCTTCTTTAACAACATTTGGTTTCTTTTCTTTACAATTATTTTTGTAGTTCTACTCTTATTTTTGAAAGACTCACCTTTGTACCTCTTTTTCTCCTCCTTCACATAGTATGCTTGAACACATGCTTCCTCCAAGTCCCTGGTTTGGTGTTAACCAGCCTCCTTCAGATGTGAGAATGTAGTCCTCCAAAATACTTTGTTATCTTGTCCTTCTCAACCAAACCCATGCCAATCAATGTTGCCGTGCCTTCAAAATTTTGTGGTCTAATCCTGTACACTTTTATCACTTTGTTTTTTGTAATACTTTCATTTAATCTATTGATCTCTTTTGATTTGATTTTTACTTCACTTTGTACTTTAAATGGAACACTGTTTTGTTTTTCTTTTTCAAATGATCCTCTGCAATTAGAAATCTCTCATCTTCTTCTTCCCCAATACCAAATTTCTTGGCAAAGGATTTAACCAAGTCACAAATGGAAGATTGTTCTTGCACCATTTTTGCTTTTTGCTTTGTCATATGCTTTTGTTGTTCAGCCAACCATTGTTGGCTTTCAATTATCTCCTTCATGTGGTTCTCTAGTGCAGTCACCTGTACATTCAACTCCTACTTTTGAGTTTTTTGTTCTCTTATAGTTTTACTGTCATACACAAAAACTCTTCACAAGCCCACAAGAATCAAACCACTTTGATATCAAAATGATCTATGAATTCTTTCAAAATAGAATTCAAGAATCACAAAAAATATTGATTACTTGCTACTTGCTTTAACAAATGAAGTTTGCTTTAAGAGAAGATAATATTGTGAGTGAAATAGAAAATACACTTGGATAAGACACACAACGCATAGATTTTTATTCTAGAAATCCCAAATGCAGAGGAAAAACCCGAATTATGGTAGCAGCAATGGCTTTGTTACCTTGTGTATTGACTTAGAAGATAATTCCAAGCAGTGGGACTTCAATCTTGTGCTCTCTACTTCTGCTTATCTCCTCTAATGAACAACTGGACTCTCTTATAATGTTCTTCCAATCTTTTCAACAATTCATTAATTCTCTTAAACTCAAGCTTCAACTCCCTTTTATAGTTTTTTGTGAACAGGAGGGTTCTTGGGCTCTGGAAAAATTCTGTCAACTCCCTTTTATATAGTTTTTTGTGAACATGAGGGTTCTTGGGCCCTAGAAAAATTCTGTAATGTCCCCTTGTTAATTTGAGCACTGAATGAATTTTCTATCATTAAGTAGTTAGGAAATAAAGGCCCTGTTGGCAGTTAGGTCAGATAAGGACTAAGTCTTCAGTCTTAGGTTAGAATACTAAAGGTCCTGTTGGCAGTTCAGTCAGATTAAGAGTAAGTTTTCATTCTTAAGTCTTACACTGTTAGTTCCTGTTAGCTGTCAGTTATCTTGGCTAATTAAGGAGGAGTTAATTGTCAGTTATCTTGGCTAATTAAAGAGTTAATTGTCAGTTATCTTAGCAAATTAGTTTCAGTTAAACCACCAATTATGGAATTGATTCCATGCAGTTTGGGGTTTAATGCAGTGCTTTGGGCAGAAAGATGTTATCTTTTGAAACTGAAAAAAACCAAATTTAATCTTCAGCTACAAGAAAAAGGAATACTGCTGCAACAACCTGAAAACTAAGGGCGCACCATCTCAAGTTTACTCCTTTAGCCTTGGGGACAAAAACCCTCAAGAGCAGGACCCATGGATACTCTGCAGGACGTCCAGAACCAGCAGGATGATATATTATCATCTGTAGAGTGGCAAAGACACTCCAGAACTCAGATTTGTGTGCTGGGCGCTCTAGTGAGTGATATTATATTTTTCATTTCTGTTTGTGTGTAATGCCAAGAATTAAATAAAATATTCTCGCTGTTAGCATTTTCTGGGTTGATTTCTATATACTTTTAGTTGGAATATCACAAATTCCTGTACACACAAGAATGTGAAATAATGTCTACATTGCACATTCTGTATTTCAAGTGCACTTGTGTTTTTCTTTCAGTTTCTTATTCTGTACCCATTTCTGTGTCTGAATCCAAATTTGTTTGAGTTTCTGTTTTACATACGTTTTCCAGATCCAATATGGATCAAACAAAGGTCAACTGCCAGTCCCAAAAAACTTATTTAACTGTGCTGGACTTCCTTTTCTACCTCAGTTTACTGCCTGATTTTAAACCTGCAGATTTTGCTTATGATAGCTTGTCTCGTCTTATTCACAGATCCACATTTAGTGAGGCCAAAAGTGCAGAGATATTGGTAATCAAAGCTCTGATGCTGTTAATGACCTATCTTAGTAATGAGACGCTTGTTCAAAAATATGCTTTCTTTTATTGTTCCCTAGGTGGTGAGGAACCCGAACAAAGGAAGGTAAGACATTGCTGTCATTACATAATTTTAGAAAAGCTATATCTGCTATCCTCTTGGCTAGTTTTATCCTTAGTTTCGCCATGATTTTGGTTATGAAGAACGGTTCCCTCTCTTTAAGGGTGCCAAACTGCCAATGATAAACATTGTTTAACTTTTCATAGTCCATTAAGACTACACAGAAGAGTTTCTAGAAAAAACTTATGTTAAATTTTGCATCAAAGTTTTTGTCATGTCTCCGAAATTGTCACACTAAGATTTATAGCATCAAAAAAGCAAGTAAATAAATATAATACATATTAAAAATATAAAAAGAAATAATAACGATTTAATGCTATTATAATCATAATTATCATAAGATAATATTATGATTATAATCCAAATATAAATATAAGTATCAAATATTATTATAATATACATATATATTAAAATAAATATTGACAATTTAACATTATTATTATAATATAATAATGTATAAAAAATAAATATATAAATATAAGGAAACACAATATATCAATATGAACATAAAGGACATATATATATATATATATGAGCAGTCAACAGTAAAAGATAATAAGGGCAGCAACTAACATTAAAATAATTAATCATTAAATGCAACTAACATTAAAATAATTAATCATTAAACAACAACCAAAAAACAAATAAAACATAAATTCATTAAAGGCTGCGATAAACATAGACCAATAAAGAAAGATAGCCATCGAAGGGTTCTAAGCCATAAAGGAAATAAAGTAAATCTTTGTCTTAAGCAAGAAGGCAGCGATTAAACTGTAAAGAGACGTGCCCCTCACCAAGCAAGAATGAAATTAGAAAGCAAGGAAATTAGGCAAGGATGCTTGGTTATATAGAGGGAAGGCCCAAGTCAAAGACAACATGAGACATAACAAATAGGAAAGCGGGGGCCCCCAGGATCACCTCTCAATGGTAAGCTGGAATTGTAGAGGCTACCCTTGGAGGAGGGGGCCTGGGTTGGGGCCCATAGCTGAGGGCAAAGATATCATCGCGCTCATGGAAACACATGAACATGAAGGCTGCAGAATACCTGAGTTCGAAGGGTACAATAAAATATCTGTGTGGAATGAACTAACGAAGAATGGCAAGGGCCATGGGGGGGTAACAATCTTGGTTAAGAAAGAATATGAAAGAATCATAAAGTTAGAAAAGAAAGACCCAAATAATCAATACATTTGGGTGAAGATAACAGATGGGGAATCTTTGATTTGGATGGCAGCTTGTTATTTTGCTCCTTATGGCTCCAAAGTGTACAAGAAAAGGAATCTAGACAGAGAAGACCCTTATGAAGCTCTAAAAATTGACATAGCAAAATATTGTGATACCGGCAAGATTATCCTTCTGGGAGACTTCAATGCGAGGACCGCAAATAACCAAGCTCTTTGTTTTGGTAAGGAAGAGGGGAAAAATAGCAATCCTTTGTGGTTAGAGGAAGAAGAAGATCAAAGTTGGCAAAGAGTATCTCAGGATTCAAAAGGTGGCATTTCGTCTTTTGGTGTAAATCTGTTGGGGTTTTGCTGCCTTCACAACTTAATCATTTGTAATGGCATAAGCACTTTTTCAAGCTCTGGGGCTTTCACATGTCATACCCACAATGGGCGGAGCGTGGTGGACTATGTCATTGGTTCACAAAGCATTATACCAAGGGTAAAAGAGTTGGAAATAGGGAGCTGTCCTATAGAATTAAAATCTGATCATAGCCCTATTTATATAAAGCTTAGTATGAAAGACAATGTCCAGCAAAAAGCCTATACGCAGCCATACAAAAGGGGCAACCTTCAAGACAAAATTCTTATAACTGACGAGAATCAGAACACATTTAAAAGAATGCTGGAAAAACAGTTAAAGGAAATAAAAAATGTTAGCAGCCCAACTAAAAATCAAAGCATTATAGACAGCGACAAACTGATGACAATCATGCACAAGGCTCTCATAGATTGCAAAAAGGCTAAGGGTAGAAGAGGCTCCAAAAATAGCTTTCCAGCGAATCCATGGTACGACGAAGAGTGTAAGGTGGCTAAAAGGAGGCTGAAAATACCTGGCTGCGAACAAATAAACAAAAAATTGTATGAAAAATTAGTAAGATCAAAAAAAGAGGAATACATGATAGTAAGAAGGAGGGAGCTAATCTTTCTTGGGAAACACAATCCAAAGGATTTTTGGAGAGAATTGCAGCAGACTAGAGGTACTACAGAAAATAATATTACGGACAATCAATGGCTAGAATACGCAAAAAAGTTGTATGAAAGAGACCAAGAAAGAACACACCCTCCGATAATTAATTCTAATGATAAGCTCTTCTCCACAAAGGATATCAAGGGTGGTATTAAAGCTTTGGCGGTGGGCAAGGCGCGAGATATTGATGGGTTACAAGCTGAATACTTGAAATGGGGATTAGAGCTCTTGGCACCACATATCAAAAAGATTTTCAATAGGGTCATTCAACATGGTTTCCCAACAAACTGGACCACGAGTGTTGTTATCCCTCTCCACAAGAGTGGAGATGTCAACAACCCGTCAAACTATCGCACCATAATGATTAACCCTCTTTTTGGGAAGCTCTTTGGGAGCATGGTGGAGCGAAGAATCAGTCGTTGGGCTGAGAAGGAGGGTAAGAGGGCGAAAGGGCAAGCAGGTTTCAGACCAAAACATTCTACTATTGACCACTGCATTACCCTCAGGCACATGGTTGAAAAAGTTTGGGATAAACAGGGTGGCGAGGTTTTCTGTTGCTTCGTTGACTTCAAAAAGGCTTTCGATACTGTCCCTAGAAATAAACTTTGGGACAGAATGGAACAACTTGGGATTCCAGTAAAATATAGGGCTGCTGTCCACAGGCTTTATGAGCAGGTGGGGGCCAAAATTAGAACAAAGGCAGGTCTTTCCGAGTGCTTTGGGAGTGACATTGGGGTCAAGCAGGGCTGCCCTTTGTCCCCTACTTTATTCGGGCTATACATAGACAAGTTAGAAGAATGGTTGGACAAACGGGGAGGTGATGGTGTTCTTTTGGCCACTTATGTGATCAAGTTGTTGTTGTATGCGGATGATCTTACTTTAATGGCAAATTCTGAAAATAGTCTTCAAGAGCACCTAAAAGCTTTGGAACTTTTCTGTCAAGATGTGGGGATGCAGGTCAACATCAGCAAGACCAAGGTCATGATATTTACGTTGAAAAGAGCCAAAAAACAAATAAATTTTGAGTTTGAGGGAAACACTTTGCAGGTGGTGAATGAATACAAATATTTGGGACTAGATTTTTGTAACAATCTCAATTGGGAGGCGTGTAGGACGAAAAGAATTCAAGGGGGTTGGAAAGCTCTTTACCTACTCCAAAATAGATGTAGGTCAGCTGAGCTATGGGATTGGAGAACAAAAAAGAAGCTTTTTGGGCTGCTTGTTACCCCGGTGGTTCTTTATGGTTGCGAAGTTTGGGGCAGCAGCACGTCAGCTGTAAAATGGAAACAAATAGAAAGACTTCAAAAACACTTAATCACAAGTAATTTCAAAATAAAAAATACGGTCCCTTATGAGATTGTTTTAGCTGAAGCTGGGGCCTTTCCAATGGAAATGGCAGCGTTAATTCGCTTATTAGGCTATTTGCAAAGAATAGAGAATATGGAAGAGCATCGTTGGCCCAAAATTGTGGTGGAAGAAGAATTAACTAGAAGGAAGAACACGTGGATGAAACAAAATGTCAAGTGGATGGGAAAATGGGACCAACGTAAATATGGTCATTTATTCGATGAAAAAGGTGTAAAAGAGACGTGCCCCTCACCAAGCGGAAGATATAATAAAAGACATGTCTTTTCCCTCACAAGGAGGGATATAAAGGATATATCATCGTGGCTGGAGGGAAAAAAGGCAGACAGACTTTGCAGATCAGGGAAAAACAATAAATAAAATCCAGAATATACAAGTAGATCAGGCTGGCGATAGATAAGGGATCGGGCTGGGGGAAGTGATTATAGTTTATGCAGATCGAACCCATTAAAGTGGTAAGTATTTTCATAACTTTAAACGGTCAACAGTTGATAAATACTTTAATATATTTAGAAAATGATGTTTATTAAATATATTATTAATTTAGATAATGATGATGGACAAATATATTAAGAATTAAAACAGTAAATGATTGATAAATATATTTAATTTCATTGGTAAATATATTATTGATGATTGATCAATACATTTTATACATAAGAATATTTTGGGAATAATAATATCATTCATGATTTCCTATAGCATTGTTAATATGTTATTTTAGACATATATATATATATATATATTGAAGCTCATAGTTCCATACATATATAAATGGATATATATTCAAATATTAGTTACAATAATGGGTATTGATTAGAAATAATGATAAATATATATTTAAAATAAAGTACGTATATGTATCTATATGCATATTCATATAGAGTTCATGATATATATACATATTTCATAAATGGAGGTCAATTAGAGGTAATATCACATACACACTTATGTAGACTAAATATATATTTTCTCGATTGTGCAATAATGATGCTTGCAACAATTATGGAGCCTTATAAATAATTATGATGATTAATATAATTATGGATAATAGATTCTTATCTGTTGAGTTACACTAATGATATCCTTTGAGTGCAAAGAAACAAGAACAATTGAATCTTAGGAAGATACATCCTCGCATCAAGAAAGAAGACAGATCGGGCTTAGGGAAATAAGTCTGGAAGAAGTCCAGTTAACACGACAATCAGAGGTAAGTATCCCAACTCAGTCGCTGTTAATAAATCGAGCCTCCTACAGGGGGTCATGATTAAGTTTATTAGTAATATTTCTATTTCATACAAGATTAAATATGGAATCGTTATGAATCATCCATTTGGGCATAAACTGATTAAATAAAGTTATTAGCTATATGGACAAAGGAAAGTAAATGTTGAAAAACAATATGGCATAACATTAGCTCTTAGGAAAATGAACTAATGACTATATTGTTGATGAATTGAATAAAACATATACTCTCTAAATGAGAAATGAATTGTAAAGAACCAGACCAAATTTTTTCCAAATTTTCAATGAGCACACCAGCACAATAAGCACCCGTTAAGGTTAGCTCCAAAACCAAACGATTCGGAAAGAACTCTAACCAAGAATGTGTCCAAGGTGGATGAACATATGGTTAGAGGATCAGGTACAATGCAGAACTGGAATTGAACTCTAACCAAGAATGCATCTAGGATAGACGAGCATATGGTCAGAGGATCTTGTGCATGCTGAGTTGAAGTAACTCTAACCAAGAATGTGCCGAGAGATGGCGAGCATATGGTCAGAGGGTCCCTAAAGCTGCTAATGAAATTAAATAGGCGGCAAGCCAACCTCTTCCACTTATTCAGCGGGTATTACAATGAGCAAAGAAGGAGATAAATGAGAATGCTGACAGTACTACTGTTCAACTTACAATGAAATAGAAAGTGCCTGCCAAGAACATAAGATTAAGAGCTAAAAAATGCTGCAACAATATAGTAGACTCTCCCTTGCTTGATAAGAATGCTTAGACACCCAAACTCCACTCAAAAGACCAACTTTATAATCTGATTTTTGACAGACCTGCAACTTAAAATGCATAACCAGCAACCCTAGAATCCACTAAAATGCACATAACTCACTCAAAACTCACCCAAAACACATGAGACCAAATGCATGATGCTCTATTGATGATGGCGCCCAAATCCCAATGAAGACACACAACCAACAACCCCTAATTTATTTCTTGCACGCTTCCCAATGACTCTAGAGATGGTACGGCCCTGAGAAGGGCGATTTGCTGTAGAAAAAATCAAAGAAGTCTTTAAAAAATCTGCAAACTTGCATGAAGGGGCGCCCCAAGTAGTTAGACAAGAATATGCAATACCCAGAACGAGGTTATTTTTTATTTCATGAGATATGAGTGAAATCTACAATCAGCAATGACAAACCAACAACTCCAAAATTGAAAGAACATGCAAGAACTCAGCTACAATATGCAAAATAACCTCTACAATGCAAAATCTCACTACAAAATCCTCTCAACTACAAGCTAACTCTCCACTAGTTGCTATCTTTCAAGCAAGAAGTCGAGCCCATGCTAGGAGGCATGCATTCCTCGAAGCAACCCTGTTACCATTCCGACAACATAACATTACTGAAGACATAAGATATCCAACTGAAGAGCAGAAGCTTCCTTTTATAAACTTGAGAGGAATCTTCTAGAAACATCAAAAAGATGCCCTAATTTTCAAATTTGAATTAATCTCTTTTCCCTCCATGGATGGCGTCCCTTTTCCTCAAAGCAATATTTGACTTTTATTAATTTAAAAAATCATCTTTTCTCATAAGTTGACGTCCCTTTTCCAAGCTTGATTTTTTGACCTTAGAAAAATATAATATTACCTCCTGATGAGGCGTCCACCCTTCAAGTCCCCTTTTTTAAAAACAACTTAAAGTTGTAATGTTAGACCAAGGGATCATAATATTAAAATATAACTTTAGCCACTTAAATAATTAAATATTCATCAACAATTTCACCACAAAGCCCAAAATCCAAATTACTCCATTGAACTGCTGGAAGAGGAAAGTCTGCTGAATTGATGCCAACTGGACTGCCGCCAAAAATAGAATTTACTAAAAATAGTAAATTCAGAAAGTTGCTCGGATCAAAGTGCATGCGATACCATTGCGAAGCTTTTTGAAAACCCAGAAAGAATCCACAATCCAAAATCCCAAACTCCCAGATGTAGCCGTCATAACTTACTAAAAATAGTAAGTTCGGAAAGGTTGCTCGACGCAGTTGCATGCCATACCTCTGCAAAGCTCTCTGAAAATCCAGAAGGAATCCAAAATCCAAACAGCCAAACTCCAACATGAAAACCCTTGAATCTTCAAAAGAACCCACCAAACAGCCGAAAACCCCTAATTCTGCCACTGACTAGCCGACAACACACCGGGAATAGGCCATCAATCACTGAAAAGTGTAGTGCTAAAAATGGGGACATTACATGAATAAGCAAATATCCATTATTTAAGTTATTTGACAAACCTGAAATATGTAGATTTATAATGTATTAAATGATATAGTTCACAACAATGAACGTGATAGACTTCGACCGAAATCTCTTTCGTAACGCTCGATGAGGATAGGGAGTGTGTGGAAGGGAAAGGTGGGTAAATCCACCCAATGTTGGACGGAGCCCAAGACGGGTAGCCAATCCTTGAGGGTGTCCAACTCGAGATGGTGCACGCGCCCTTGGCATAATAAATCTACCATCCCACGAGGTTAGGGAGAGAAATAAGGCGGAGGTCTAGTCCGTTCGGAAGTGAGCAATCTTTCATGTTCATAATAGTAATACCCTAGTTGATAATGTAGTTATTTGTCTCATTCTTAAATTATGTAAGTTGAAAGAACCAAACATTGAATTTTGTGCTTAATTATTATCACATGATATATAAATAGGTTTTAAAAGCAATTTACATGAGTAAAATGATGTTTGTGTAAAATACATTATATGTCTTAATATGGTGCTTATGTTTTTCTAGGTTTACTAAACTAGGGGACATTACAGTTTTGGATCACACTCCATGATAAATCATTAGGTTGAGAAACATTGACAAATAAGTAAGCCCTTGTTGATTTGTTTTTTGTGACCGCACCAAACAATAGAATAAAGTTTCCAACGGTTACTCTATTCTCTCTTGATCACGAGGGGACTTACGTAATTGTTCGTTAGCAGACAACAAACAACGGACTAAAGGGTTTTTATGTGGTTTGAAAGATTTGTCAATAAAGTGCAAGTTTCCTAATACTAACCAGAAAAGTACGGAATTGAATGGCTGCAGGGATTAGAAAGGCTATGGACTACTCTAAGGTGTGGGATGTGGGATCAATTCTTACAAACTTCATCCAAGCTCTGCTTTGCCTCGCCTTAGACAACTTCCACAGAACTGGTGCAATCTTCAAGGGGAGTAATTAAAAGTATTCAAATCACAATTCGATATGAGGACACCATTACAACGACGCATGTCAACACATAAACCATAATCGAAGTTAAGTCCGCAATGTTCCAGTTGACCATGCAAGGCGAACACACCATCAGTGAGCCCGCTAGTGGTATGGATAAGCGAAGCTTGCTCAAATTAAACACCACATTCCACAACTATCATCTATTTGCATGAAATGAAATCTACTTTACTCTAAGCTACTTTAAGATTCTATTGTGAATTAGAAGGACGAAGAAGCCTCACTAGCTACTCACAACAAAAGATGAAACCACCATCAATGATAACTCTTTTTATTATGAGAGTGTTCACAACAACTTCTTACAAAGCTTTCAATGGAAAACTTTCCTTCTTCTTCAATCTATGCTATCAATCTATGCTATTGCTAAGCTATCTCCTAGCTGTCTCCCTATTCTAATGATTTACAAATGAGGGGAGATGCCCCTTTTATAGATGGCCAAATCCAGTGGACGGCTCATATTCAATTACAATGAAGGGCTCAGATTGAGCCACACAAACCCTAACCCTAAAAACTACCACAAAGTAGAGTGGAATAAGGAATAATAAATGAGCAAAGATTCCCACTTTCTTCCTTTGACCACTATGAGCAATTAATGCCCACTATCTTCTAGAAGATTCTCATCTAGAGACGCGTTCCCACTGTTCTTCTTGACTGTAAACTCTATGAATCTGGCCAACATAGCTTCAATCGGCATGGCAGGCATGTTCTCAATCTAAAACTCCAAGACTGCAACTTCTTTCTCCTGCTTGATGATGATTTTCCTCTTAGTTGTCATTCTTTAACTTTGAAGTGCTTGAGGATGATTTCTAACCCCTGGGCCTTCATTATTTCTCCATCCTGATCTCGAAGAATTTTCTTGTCTTGGACTCAACCATTTCTTCCTTGCCACCTGCCTCTTTGAGTTGGGCGCATTTAGATTCTTGTGGAGGAATTTCATCACTTAGTCATTTCTTTCAACATCTCCCTTCACGGGTTGGGTGCAAATGAGACTTCATGGAGGAGTTTCAAACATGTAGCTTTATCTTCTTCCAAATGTTGTCCTGGAGTATTTGTTCCATCACCTCAAGTCATCATGCCTTGGTCCCAACGTTCATCCTGCAAAACAAATAAAGAGAAGAGCATCAAGACAATTTATAATATAAATTCACTTCACTTACTTGATTTCCATGTTCTGACTTCCAAGGTCTGGTACTTTGCCCCCATAACTTGCATTTAACATCTGTGTGCAAGGACGCATATCGTCTTGATGTTTTATCTTCTTGCCTTAACAATTTCATTCACCTATCTTGATGTTTGAGTTCCACTTCATCTTGAGGGCGCGTATGAAGGCTCGAGCTTTCATTTTCTCTGACTTAGACAATTTTCTTACATCTTCACCTTCAAGAGCGCATTTGACCCTTTGTTGTTTTTATTTCTTCCCTTAGGAAATTCTTTTATCTTGATGTCTCTTCCTTAGGCGCATCTAGACCCATGTGCTTCATTTTTCCATGCCGTAGAGTGAATTCTTCATCCCATTCCTTCCATGGGCGCATATTGAGGGGTGTAAAGCAACTTTTAATGACTTGGAAATTTTTAGCTTCTTCCTCTGTTGGCAAGGGCACATTTGGAGGGGTCTCCTTCCAATTTGTTGCCTTAGACAAATTTTCAACTCACCCTCTTGGAGCTAGGGCGCATTTAGGAGGTGAAGCTTTAGTTTCTCAACACTTAGAAACTTTTCCAGCTACCTCACCTTGATGGGCGCATATTAGGGGGGGAGCTTCAAGTTTTCTTTGACTTAGAAAATTTTCCAAGCACTTGACTTATAATGGGCGCATTCCACCCCTTAAGCTTCCATTTCACAACACTTAGAATTTTTTGAAGTCACCCTTTCAACTTGGGTGCATTTAGGGGGTCATGCCTCCACTTTTGTTTGCCTTAGGATTTTTTCCTATCCTCATTCCTACCAAGGGCACATTTGGAAGGTGGTAGTGCCGTTTTAATACTTAGAAATTTTTTAACTCCACTCTACTCCTTGCTAGGCTCATTCAAGGGGTCCTCCTTCCATCTTCTATCACAGACTTAGAGATTTTTTATGACTCCTGCTACCTTGGGCACATCTAGAGGTGGCTGCTTCTAGTTTTGAAGACTTAGAAATTTTTTCAAGTCACCTTGATGCCTAGGGCGCATTTCAAGTGTGGTGGTGCTAGTTTTCAAACACTTAAACAAATTTGTGCCCCCCTTGACAACTTGGGCGCATTCTGGGGGTTGAGCTTCCATTTCACTTGCCTTGGAAAATTTTCCTCCAACTTCTCAAACTTGGGTGCATTTAGGGGGGTGTTAGGCAACTTTTCATCACTTAGGCATTTTCTTCATCATTCTCCAAGTTTGGCGCATTTCAGGGTGTTAGGGAATTTTCAATGCCTCAGAAAGTTTTCAAGCCTCCATGATGCCTGGGGCGCATATGACAGGTGATACCTCCATTTTTTTTTAATGACTTTGAACCTGTCTGAACACTTAGCCAATTTTGCAACTGGTTCGCCCTAGCTTTCTATTTTTAGTAAATCCCTTGATTTTCATACTTCTGCAACCTGTTTGACTTGAAATTTGCTCCATGGGATCCTCATGACCTGTTTGACCTGTTCACATTGGTGCTTTGTGCTGACCTGCTATTTATAGCCCTATTCTGGAGGTGACTTACTACAAATAGTAAGTAGTCGGATTGCGCTCAAATTTTACCAGTGGACTCCTTGAAAGATGTTGATCGCGATGGGATACATCAATTTTTAGAGATTCTGACATTTTACCCCTTATTTTGAGTACCGAAGCTGGAAACCCTAATTTGACTTGCGTGCGCCTCAAATGACTTTTGTTTGACCCCGTTTCTGTTGCATGTTGCTCTGCTCGTGAAATTGATGTGCTGGGGAGTGGCTGGAGTGAACTTGCTAAAAATAGTAAGTGCTTGAAAAAGTGGTTAACTAATTGTCGGATGCATTTGCATGTCATATTGCTCGAGAGATCTCAAAAAACCTAGAAAAACCTAGAAAACTGGTCTGCATGCGAGTACCTGCCAAAAATAGTAAGTCCCTGAAAAATGATCAACTTGACTTGCATGTTATATCATCACGAAGCTCTCAAAAAACCCATAAAGAATATCCTGACATGCACTGAAAAATCATACATGCAAACCCTAAAAATTGCTCCTGAAGGCAGTACTGTTAAAAAGTCATAATCTCAATTTGCATGCTATATCATCGTGAAGGTCTTGGAAAACCCAGAAAGATTCTCCAGACATGCATTGAAAAAGCACACATGCAAACCCTAAAAATGCTCCTGAAGCCAGAACTTGCTAAAAATAGAAAATTGTCAGAATTCGGTGAAAATTTGATGGGAGCCTTCTTGAAGCCTCCTGATTGCGATGTTAAGTGCAAACTTCAATTTGCAAACTCAATTTGACCTCAAATTAGCTTGAAGAATGAAAACCTTAATTTGTCCAACTACACTTCAGACTTAGTCAAAATTTCAAACCAGGTCAAAAGATAGGTACATCATTAGAAAGATAGAGGAAACAAAAAGAGAGATGTAAAACCAAAGCCAAAAGACCAGAATGGAGCAAAAATTAGGGGGTCCCTATTAGATTGGGGTGATGTGTGAAAAGGTCACAACAAGCCTTAGATGCTAGTTGTGAGGAGAGATTTTTAGCTATGTTAACGTGGACCAAAAAATTGACAATTAAGACAAATTAGAATATAATAAAACCTTAACAAAATTCAAACATCAAATACCAAGAGAATGAAATAAAAATTAAAAAGAGATGAAAATTAAATTAGAAATTCATGTGAAACTAACAATGAAACGAGTTAAATTAAGTTTAAAATTTTTAAATGAAAGAAACATAACGCACAATAGAAGACAATATTTGAAGGCTTAAGGTTGCTTGAAAGAAATACATAATATGAAATTTCAAGGTAGACAAATTAAATTAGAAATTTCTAGAATTAAAATTAGTAGCAAATTGAATATAAAAATTAAAGGCTTCTTTTCTAGCTTTGTTTCTTTTATAACTTTTGTCTTAATTGCCAATTTTTTGGTCACAGACTCATTGTTGTTAAGTTGTTAACATGACAACAAAATTCTGTTTGCATTTAAGGGTTTACATATCGAGTTAATCTAGCAATCCTCAAATCTTTTTTCATTGTTTAATCATCTAAATAATGGATCATGGAATGTGATCTGAACCTTTGATGCAAAATTTTAACACAATATTTTTCCTAGAAGCTCTTCTACATAATTGTGATCTACCAATTCTCATGAACATGCTTCTTTGTTGGTAACATGATTAGGAGTCAAATAGTGTAAAATATGACCAGCTAAGTTTAGAAATAGTTTTTTCTTTTTAACTCAAGTCAAAAAAGGAGGACCATAATAGGAAGGTTCTGGCAATTCTAGAAACATGAACCACTGTACGTACAAACAGAAGAAATATTTCATGTTAGAGTTCTACTGTTAAATATTATGAAAGTTATGCTTTGAATCTCTGTGCTGCTAAATATAAGTTAGATCATCATGTCGATACTCAGATATTGCAACCACATTCTATTGGTGTTCAAATATGCTCAGTAACAGTGCCACTCTGAGATCAGCAATGGGAAGTCTTGCAAGTGGGGAACTCCAAAATAAAGGATGACGAAAAGGCCGGTTCCTTGCCTATTCTAGCACTAACCTAATTTGTTGGGGTGAAAATGGGAAGAACTTAAAACATAAAATGAATTTAAATGGCGATGTGCCAAAATAGAAGAATTCATTGTTTTCACAGGGATTACCAGCACAAAATTTAATAGTCAATGGAATCAAAGTGAACACAATCATAAAAATGTAGAAGGCAGTCAGTAAGCAACACAACAAAATGATACATATGAATCATGGTTACTATATTAAATACTCCAGTTATTTGCACAAGTATATACCATAATAGGTTGCCGAAATTCCACACTCATTAACAATGATTGCCCTGGAGCTTACAAATGAAAAGTTGAGAAAAGAAAGCTGGGCACACAAGGCTTCTAAAAGCACAGGTCTGCTAAGATTCGTCCTCAGCTTGCAAAAAGCTGGATATATTTATAAATGAGAAGAGAATAGGGGAAAACAGAATAGAATAACAATATTTGCCCTCACAAAATCAGTTGCAGAAATCTTGCTAAAACAGAGCTGCAGATGATGCTAATCTAAAATGTGTCGCTGCTGCATGCTTGCCACCTATTAATGTCTTAGAGTGAAGTGAAAACTGTATGAGACTGCTCTTCTTTGAGTCAAACTGCTGTTGTTCAAAAAGGCAACACCTTTGTGTTGCTCTCTGCTGCCAAAACCCTAAAAACTTTCCTTTGTGGACTTGCTTTTGTTGGTGTGAATAAGGTCTTGTACCTAGTTAATTCATTCCTAGGGGACTTATTTACACATGTTAAGTTTACTTAGGTCATAGGAAGGATGAAGAGCACAAAAGATTTACTAAGAGGGGGGGAGGGGAGTGAATCAGTAAATCAATACAATTTTTTTACCTTTTTAACTTTCTACACAAACTTAAACTTTCATCAACATCAACTTAATGATATGAACCAATTTACACAAGTTGATACAACTTTATTGAAATAATATATATTTTTTTAAATGAAGTAGGCACCAACCTACTTGACTTACAAAAGAGATGATTTAGTAGACTGCAATCTACAGGGTACACCCAAACCTCTACAGTTTTAGTAGGCACCAACCTACAAGGAGCACCAACCCCTAATGCAAGGCACCAAACCTTGACTTGATGATTGCAAGATGATGCCTTCAATTTGACCTGCACTATCCCAATCCTCCAGTCTGCCTTGGTGATGAATGATCTCACACTTAGCCCACACAAGAAGACGGGACTTCAGATTTAGACTACTCACTTACCCAATCACACTTAAAACTTTGAATGGAGTGTTATTCATATATCTCACTCAAGCATTGTGTCCCTTAAATGAAGGAACATAACAAATCTTGTATCCTTCAAAAAAATCTCTTCACAAAGTAAATCTGATTTTGTTTGCAAATCTAATTACTTTAATTTGCTTGCTCTATTTAATTTGCTGTAGACGCCTTTTCAAATATTGGTATTTAGATTTAACAACTCCAAAATTCTTTCTCTTAATCAATAGTCGCACCTATAGATGTATACGTCCTTATTCAAAGAAGCACATCTCTTGATTTATAAGTTGTAACCTTTAGAAAAGAACCCGTCCTTAAGCCTTTTTGATTCGCACCTCTTCAAAGATTGATTAGTTAACTTTCATAAACACCTAGTCGTATTTTTTCAAAAAGGGTGATTAGTTAAGTTGCATATGCTGAGTTTGTTTGCAGCAATTAACATCTTGCTTTTTGTGAAACATGTCTTTGTTATTATTTGTTCATCATTAGAAGATATCGCTGCTTCCTCAAATATATTTTGCTGAATGATTGCTTATTTTAATTCTTTCAGACTTTGTTTGATAGAATCGAGTCTTTGGTTAAAGAATTCGTGACTCCAGTAGTTGCTGAGATCTCACTAGTATCGGATTGTCCATAATTACGTCATTTCACATTTGATTTATTTTCCCTGTATGATTTTATCTTTCTCTTGAAACTTTCTGTAGATGCTATGATGCCCAAATTCAAAAGCTTGAATTATTATCGGGTCCTCCTGTCGATATCTTGACTTTGTTATTTACCTTTGAAATTCTAGTATTGTTTCCAGACAAGAGACATCATCCGCTGAGAACTCTCTGCATTTCTCATATTCTTTGCGTGGCTGAGAGATGTGATATTCTTTGCATGGCTGGGGAATAGATCAATGACCCGATGTAATGTGCCACGTCCACAACAGGGGATAAAGCCGATCATTGCTAGAGACTCTTGTCATGACTCAAACATGTCATTGAGTTGATAATAGATTATAGTCCGATCAACATATATCTAAGCAAGGCTCCACACGTATTCCATACTCCCACGAACAGTTACTTTGTTTTTGTCACTAGTGATTACGCGTCTCTCTTATACTCATCATTGTATGTAACATCTGGCTTTTCTTAAACTTTTTATATTATAAGCATTATTTCTACAATCTCTCTTTTTCTCAATCTTGCCCATTCATTTGTCATCAATGACTTCATCCTTTTATTTTGACATCAATGACAATATTTCCAACAAAGGAATCTTTCTAGAAGGTGTTAATTGTCGTTGGTTGTCTTATCTTTTGACTTGTAACACATGTGAACCTAGGTAAGTGTGATTAGTTTTCTCATGTCATATGATTAAGACACTTGTCATAATCCTATGATATCGTGTATCTCACCTTGGCTATATAACCAAGGGGTCTCTACATTGTACATCACAATCATATCATTGAATCATATTGATAAGAATACAGTTTATTCTTGTCACATTCATTTATCTCTTCGTGCTTTCCATTTGGTCTTAAGATCTTGGCAGCTATAGCCAATTCTAACATGGTATTAGAGCAGGTTGGGTGCCATTGGATAGTCTTTTTTTGAAGAGAGGTGGTAAATCTTGAAAAGTTGAGTATGCTCTTCTCTTGCATTGTATGATGATCTGAAGAATCTGAAAAACTTGATAGAAATACCAGATTTGGGGGGGTTCCATTTTTGGCTCATTATTGCAAGTTTAAATTGGAGCTTGCTGGTGCAAATCTAAGCTCACCATTATCTCCAGAAGGTTCGAAAAAGTCAATTTTTTCTTTTGTTTCGTCCAAATTGGACATACGAGGCCAAATCTATGAGGGTTTGAAGTTGAAGAGTGGTTGCCAGATCCAAAAGGTAGCTGCATTTTTGGAGCATTTTGGGTCAAATCCGACCCTGCCATTGTGTTCAGAAGGGCCAAAAACCCTAAGATCGACTGTCAATTCGTCGAATTCGGAGCAATTGTCCGGTGAGGCAAAATTTTTTTGCCCTAAGAGCCATTAAGCCCCAGTTAATGTCCTGAGTACAAGCCGTATTGTCGTAAAAAAAAAATCGACTCGGTTGGCTAAAAATCCACAGGTGAAAATTTTATTAATTTTGTTTGAATTTTCATGAAGTTTTCCGCAATTTTTATTTGAATTTTTTTATTAAAAAATCAAAGGGGTGAGAAAAAAAAGAATTTTGCGGTTTTCACAGAGTACTTTGTACTTTTCAGAGTACCCACGGGTCCCGCAGCTGCCATGCGGCTCCTAGTAGTACCCCGTACCATGGCCTCACCTCCATCCGTGGGCGCATAAATAAAAACCGATGGTCAAATTTCTCACCCGGTGGTAAAAATCTTCCATCGGTGGCAACAATAAATCAAAATCCGGCGACGAGCATAAAGTATATTCCATCTGAATATTCCGACAGACGGATTGAGCGCTTGACAGTTTGGAACATGTCAATTTTAAGCTAGAGAACAGAGAATATTCCAATTGGCCGAGTATATTCTTTTTTGACGGGCGGGAGAACGTCAAATTTAACATCATGTTTTGCTGACGTTAGCACTACGTCAGCACTCTTTGAAAATTTTCTAGCCCCCTTCCATTGAGCTTTTTGATTTTGCAGTCAAACTTCAGAAGGGCCATATCTTGCTCATTTTGACTCATTTTTTTGATTTGGGCTAATTTTTTGTGCTCTATCTAGTGGTGCAATCAGTTTTTGGTTTTGGTGTTTGGATTTTTCAGAAATTGCAAATTCTCACAAGTGTTGCTGCTTCATCCTCATTTTGGGAACTTCGGGAGTTCATAACTTGCTCCTATGGTATCATTTTTGGGTGCAGTGTTTTTTGAAAGTGCATAATTTTTCGTGTACTTTTGAGTGGTATGATCAGATTGATCTCATTTTGTACCAAACATTGTACTTGATTCTGTGGCCTATTTTTGGCATTTGCATGTACCAAGATCAAGACCACTTCGCTGTTTTTGGCAAGTGGCAACTGTAAACTCATTACTCATAAAGTGCCAAGCTCATATATTGTAGTGATTGATTGCATTCTTTTGCTTGGTTTGTGTTCTTGCAATGGGGAAATCTCAAATTGAACTCCTAACTCCACATAATTATGCTACATGGAGAAAATTAGTATGGAACTATCTCATGGGAAAAGGTCTAATAGGCTATCTAAAGGAAACCATTTCTCAACCTACTGATGCTTCAAAATTGGCAAGATGGGAGATTAATTGTGAGAAAACACTTGGATGCATATGTTCATTAGTCTCATTTGATTTACAATTTCATATTGAATCATGCAAAAGACCTAAAGAGGCTTGGGAGACTTTTGAAAATGATTTGATGAATCTTGATCCTAAAAGTTTTGATCACATCCAAGACTACATTTCCAAAATCAAGCAACTAAGAACATAGTTGAAAGAGTGCAACATTGATAAATAGGATTTACAGTGGATTCTGAATGTGTTATCCAAGCTTGGTTCTGAGTATTCAGTATTTTTTTCTAGCTTTCACACTCGTCGACTTTCTATGGGAGCATCATATGTTGAT